>CAJVPT010006915.1:0-10577 GCA_910592055.1 Acaulospora colombiana
AAGGAGATTTTTGCTAAGCTTATGGAATGAAGAACTGCCCACAAAAACTAAGCTACATCACAGAGCACCTTCAATCTACAAAGATAACTTATGTATAAAGTGTAGAGAAATGAAGACAAATATACATCCATTCATCTGCACTACATACAGGAAAATGACAGAACACTTTATAATCAATTCATTAGCACAAGTGTCACAAAACATTTAAAAAAGACCAAAACATCTGAATGGATAAACAAACTAAAGGAAAAAACATCACTTTATTATGAGAGATACCTGAAATATGCAATCAGAGGAGCTTTTCTCAAGGAAACAACTCAAATTATCTGCAAAACAATTCTAGAAAAACAACACAGACATGACTGCTACATAAAAATAAAAAAAAAAACATCTAAACTACCTTCAAGAGATATGGAAAAAATGTTATGAAGATTTTCAACTCTGGAAAGTACAACAAGGCATCACCAGAAAGATGAAGAAAAAAAGCAAATATATCAAACATGAAATCGAGCCATGGCTCAAAGAAAGAGAAGACCATATCAAAGACCAATTCATATATCTAGTCAACAAGTATATGAACAAAACCATCCAAAATATAATCACACTTTTCACTATCCTAGAATTTTAGTATAGTACTAACCCAGCCTTGGCAGGTTAGCTTCCTCTGAAATGAGATGCAACAAGCCGCAAGGTAAGTACAGTCGAAAGACTATTTCTTTATCCAACTTTATTTAATAAGAATAGGTAGATATTACAATATATGTACATACCCACCATATTTCAAATAAAGTAAGGCTAAGTCAGCATTTAAAAAAAAAATTTTTTTTTCTTGGGCACTATAACAATAGAAGAAAATCAGGAGCTAGTGGTAGAATTGATAATTCTTTGTTACAGTATTATTTCAATTTTCTTTTTAATAAATTCCTGTGAGGCTTTATATAATCGCTAGTTGATTGAAGTAGTATTTTCAGTATTAATGCTATGGGTAACCATTGTGATCTTTCCTAGATTATTTGTTTAATCTTTCTTAGAGATGTGATTAACAAAGACATTCTTATAATCAAATAAGATTTGTTAAACCTTAGCTTATTATTCCTTGATCAAGATTCCAGTAGATAGTTCAAGGGTGAGTTTCTCAGGTTCATAACAGTTAAAGAGAAAAATAGCAAGGTTTTCATCCTCAAATTCAAGAACAAGATCAGATATATAGACCTTCTATTTCTTAAGATCACTTTCAGATTCATATTCTTTTTATATAAAAGTTTATCCTCATCATCTTCATAGTTATTATTATCTAGTGAAGAATGTGAGGAAATATTAATATAGTGAATAGTTCCATGACAATAGTTTTACTCTTATAAGTAATTTGGAGAGTACAATTTGCAAAATTCCAATTTGGTTTCATATAATTTATCCAATCAGTTTCCAGAAAAAGGATCTTCTCATGTAACTCAATTACTTGCAAGGTTATCAGTACAATTAGATTTTGAATAAATATTTTTAAAGAGATATTTGTCCAAGGGTCTTGGCTTGTGTACTATTGACAGTAATTATAGTGGTTTTGGACTTGATGTCAATTTTCAATTCAAGTTTTCTCATAAGTTTGTCAGTGATAATACTAACAGTAGTATCAGAGTCAAGAATGGCAATTACAGAATTTTCTTTAATGTAAATATAATACCTGATAGCTGTGTTTTTTCTTGAATTATCAGAGATAAGATAATTGATTTCCACAGGTACCTTAGATTGCATAAGAATTTTCATCAAGTTTTTGCATTAATTGAGATATTGCAATATTTGTTCTAAAGTAGCTTTGGCAGGAAAATTCAGAATATCGTTAGAGATATCATAGTTGGACAGTTGATCTATAATAGATAGTTGAGCTTTAATCTTGGATTTTTTGAGTTTGACAATAGGAGAGGTTGCAATTACTTAAGGTTCACAGGCATAAATTTCTTTTGGTAAAATCCTAGAGACTTATCTAATATATAGGTTTACTTCCTTATTTGATTCAAATTGTTTTTGCTTTTGTTTAGCCTCCCTTCTATTAGTGATATAGGATTAATTTCTTTAACTAATGTAGACTTTCTCCTCATATTCAGATTTATTGAATTTCTTCTCAGATTTCTTAATAGTAAGATAGTTTAAAGGTTTCCTGAACCTAGAAGAGTTTGTTTAGACCTTTTCAGACATACATTTCCTGGCCAGATGTTCTGGTTTATTGTACTTGAAACATACAAGTTGGATAGAGTTAGACTATTAATAGGACTGGAAATAGATTGCCTTGGGTGACAGCCTTGTTTTTCCACTTGAGCAGAAAGAAGTTTAGATTTTTCAGCAAAGTTCAATTGGAGTTTTTCAAACTTTTTTGATAAGAGCATCCACAGGATCCTCAGATTTAAAAGAAGCCATTTTGAAATTCCTTGAGATAGAAACAATATTGTATAGTTTTTCATTATTGTTTATGTTCTAACCATTTTGATAAGCCATTGTGAGTTTATATATAGCAGTCACACTATTAGAATTGTTCATGGAAACAATTGGAGCCAAATTTAAAAACAATCTCCTGATATAATAATGGAGTTATTGGCTAGGACTTATATTACCTTCAATATTGACTCTTTTAAGAAGTTTTTTAAAGTATTATGATAAATAGTTATAGATTTAGTTGGTCCTTACCTATGTTTTTCAAGATCACATGTCTATTTATTGATCCATCATTGAATAAAAATTGCTTTTTATATTTTTTAGAAATGATCTTATGTTTCATAACATCAGTATCAGTATTATTATTCTCAAAATATGTTATCCACCATTCCTCAGTTTTATCCTAAAAGTGAGCATTGAGTATACAGATCAGTTTTTTGTCTTCCTATTAATTAATCATTATGACCTTTTCAAAGAAAGTCAACCAAATGATAGAATCGTGAGTTCCATCACCAGAGAAGGATTCTACTCATAGTATATTGAAGTGTGAGAGCAAAAGATATTGTTCAATATAATCATAGATATTCTTGAGTATTGTCATTGTTATATGAGTATGTATATTATTAAAAGTGTAAATATAGAATATAAAATAGAAGAAAAAGAAAAAGTAGTAATAGAAGAATTAAAAAGTAATTCAAGATATAAGGGTTTGTTGAAAAATAAAAGGTTTTTAAAATAATTATAAGTTTTGGGTAGGCTTAGAGCAAAGTGAGCTATTCAAGGTATATAATTAATAAATAAATTAGATAGTTCAAGGGAATCAACAATAAAAAAATTAAATTGTGTGAAAGTAGATAAAAAAGTTTCAAATAACTGTTGTCAAAGAAGTAAATGTGTATATATTGAATAGTAAAAATTAATTTTTTGATAGTAGTGGGTTCAAAATGAAAGGTAGAAGTAGAAAAAAGTTGATTAAAATAATATTGGATTACAAAAGTATGAAAAGTAATAACAAATTCAACTTTAAACCAATTCCAAAAGTTTTTGAAAATAGGAGAAAGTTCCTGGTATGTGTAGCAAATTAAACAAGAATTGTTAATATAAAAAGGATAAATTTGATTGATGTTAATATTAGGATTTGTTTTGTAAAAAGTATCATGTATACTATTAGTAATAATGTAGTTTTTTAAACTATTCATATAACAAAATTCAAACCTTTTGCTAGACTTTAAATTTCTGAATTACTTTCCAAGTAAATATCTTCAATATTGAGCAAGGCTTTCTGATTATTTCTAGAAAATAGTTTACAGAGTAATGAATCTTATAGTTAACACTAATTTGTCAATCTATTCAATAATCTCCAAATCAAATAGATAGATGGAACAACTATAGCAGTAATTCACTTTAAGTTGAGGAAGAATATCTCAGTTATTATATACTAAAATTGGTAATACAAGGATGGTAAAGATTACACAAATATATTAAAAGAGGCTTTGGGTGATTTGGTTTAATTAGAAGGTTTATTGGAGAATATAATGTCAAGGATAAGAGAATTCAATAAATAAAATCTTGGGTCTACTACTTTGAATAGTTGACATTTATATATATAATTGAATATTAATTATTTAATGACCAAAGTGATCAAATCTGCTAGATTTTTCAAATCAGGCCAATAATGCCAGATCTGCTCACTTGAGTAATCTGCTAGCAAAATATAGATAAGATATAGAATAAAGAAATTAAATAATATATGCTACAAAATCATTACTTTGCCTTAATAATTGAATCTATCTTATGAATTAGTGAGACACACTTGTATCACATATGTTACTTGATCTAAAAATAGAATTAAAGTAATATGATAGACAAGAATTATAGATAATAACTAAAGCTATTAATTAAGGCTAACAATATATATATATATATTTCTGCTATCAGGTTAATATATCTTATTTTTATTGTGTATTTTAAAATTATTATAAAATTTAAAAGATTTTCACATAACAGCTCACCTGTTTTAAAAGTTTTATTTCTTTAAATACAACTTAGGAGATAATATTTTGCTTTCTTAATAAATTGGATTATTTTTTAACTATCAAGTTCATTGCTTATAGATTATTCAAAATTATAAACAGCAGATCAAATATTTAATCACTTTTCCCTCTTTTACTATCTATCTTTCTATAATCTTCTTGAGATTTATATCTTTGGATTGTTTTTCAAATAATATTTTATTTAATGAAGAACTATTCTCTTCTTTTAGATTTTTTGTATTTTTAAACTTGTTCTTTGAAACTCGGTGTCATTTAGATCTCTTATCAATACCCAGAATCTTTTCACATTCAATTGTCACTTTGTAGTATTTGTTTTAGATCTTTTTCTTAAATTTCTTTCACATTTATTGATACAGTCTTCCTATAGCTTTCTTTATAATAAGTGGCTAGTATAATTTGAGAAAATCTTTAATATCTTTCATTTTAACTTTATATATATATTGTTATGGGCTAACTCGGTAAGTTTATCACTAATCTGTAGCATCTTGCATAACCCAGATATCTCACAAACACTCACAAAGAAGAGAACGCCTCCTATAAAAAACACTTAGAGAAGACAGAGGTGTGATGATTGACTTGGTCAAAGGTAAGTATCTCTTTATTATGTTCTCTTCTTTGTTAGTATTTGTGAGATATTTGAGTTATGCAAGGTGCTATGGATCAGCGATGAACTTGTTGAGTTAGCCCACAACATTTGATGGTAACTGTGAGATACAAAACACCTGTAATAGTTATTCGAACAATGCTTGTTACTTCCCTCTTCCAATTTTTTTTTCGTGAACATCTTTTTAAGAGAATTTCCTAATAAAAAAGTAGAAGAAAGAAATTCTTAAGTAAATAAATACCAAAATAAAACCAAAAGTTTGAAATGACAAAATCTAAAAAAGCATGCACGATAGATCTCTACAGGATGATTTTTCAGATACAGCAGATTTGGGCATGCTGAACCTGAGCAAATGGGTTTGATTTTTAGAGAGTTAGCAAGAGCATTCAAAGAAGCAATGGTTGGAGCCCTTAGAGAAGTATAACATGAATCTAAAGAAAATAACTGGGTAAGGGTAAAGAGTTTTTATGGGAATAATGATGAGAATTCTTTCGAATGGATAGAAGCTTTCGAACAGGATACTGATGTGAACAACTGGATCAATAAATGAAAAATCTGAATAGCATCTGGGCATCTCGCAGGCATGGTCGCTAACTGGTATCAAGAGGAGAAAGATCTGCTATTGTTTTGGGAAGAACCAGGTCAACTCTACAGCAGTTTTGTTATGACATAACTAAAATACTTTGCAATGTCAGAACGATAACACCAATGGCAGGTTGAGCTAAGTATGATATGGCAAGAAGAGGATTAATGAGTTGGGACCTACGCATATAGAATCAAGTATCTGTTAAAAAAGGTTGCTATCGTGAGAGAAATATCTCAAGCATATATGGTACATATGTTTCTAAATGGATTGAAGGGCAAGATGGCTTCGTTTTTATCCATTATTGATCCTAACATACTAGAGAAAGTCATTTCGACCACGAAAAAGATAGAAGCTGGGAACCATTATGACAAAAGAAACCCGGAACAAGATTATTGTTGAAGACAAGAAAAAGATAGAGTTCTGAATTCAAGCTATACTCAAAGATCAGAAGATAGAATAACAATGTTGTCATAACAATTAAATGACTTGATATTGAATTACACAAAGCTTGCCTCAATCATGATAATACAAAGTGAAGTCAATCCTCCAAGACCAAGAGCCAATTCACGTGCAGCTGATGGTATCACCTGCTGTAATTGCAGAGAATGGAACATTACGTCCAAGATTGCTTGTCAGAATGATGAAATGCCATCCATGGAAACATCAATCAGCTGGCGAGAACCTTACCACGAGGACAAGAAGCTAACTATGGTGAAGTCATAGATAATGACCATGATGATAATATAGAGACTTATAATGTCGCTAATTGTTATCAGCCATATGGCGGAAATGGGAGGAGACAACTACAACAAGCTTCCAAATCTGAATGAAATGGGCAACTTCATAATCGAGACAATGAAACTGAGCAAGCTGAAGTGGTGGGTATCGAAGAGGAAATGGAACCTGTTGTGGAAATACCTATTAGGGCACTCCATAAGAAACAAGGACAGTCAATAATAAAATCTGTCTCTAAGTATAATATCATCAATGATATCTTAGCAAAATCTATAGACGTCATCATTAATCAAATATTAAGGTACCTGGATAAAAAAAGAAACCTGGCTAAAGCATTGCGCAGACCACCAGTTGATGAGGAAACCCACTTTGCTAATGTTGAGCGGTTGAGAACATCTACTGTTAGGTATTGTGTTAAAGTTCATGGCCACTCAATATTGGCCATAGTTGATACAGGGGTTACTATAAGCTTTATCACAAAGCCAATAATGGACCGATTAGGCCTCAGGATGCATGAGAAATTCATGACCTCTATCATTACCATTACTGATACACGAACTAGAACACTAGGTACCGTAAGAGACTCGAAGTTCAATGTGCAAGAAACAGATATTCTGTATCCATTCCAGGTAATTGATTCAAAGGAAGCAACCTTGCTATTAGAAAATGATTGGTTCAAGACAGTTTGGGCATGAATTCATATCGATAAACAAGAAATGATAATCAAATACTTGTATAAAGTCATAAGGATTCTGATTTCAAATGATGCTTCTCATAACTTACCTTGTAAAAGCAGTAATGATGAAGAGGATTACTATGATGATGCTGAATATGAATTAATGGATACCTTGTCCTATAAAAAGGAAGATCTTGATGAGGCAGAAGGATATTACATTGATGACATTGTGGAAGCTGAAGCAACAGGTATATTTAGTTGTAACAATAGCCCCGTGGCCTACCTATTGCAAATTGAAGAGTTATCTACAATTGATGAGGAAAATATTGGCGAAACCACTATTATGCAAACAATAGAAGAGGTAAATGCCAATAATGAATTAAGAAAAGAAGATAAAACTGGGGCTAGTGAATTGTTAGAAGGAAATAGAGATGTTTTTGCACAAACAGTGGATAAATTAGGACGAACTAAGGATATTTATCATAAGATTGATACAAATGATGCAATGTCAATCAAGCAGCAAGCATATCATGTCATACCTAGTACTCAAGAATTCATCAGAACTGAATTAGAGCAACTGGAAAATAGGTGTTTAATACGAGAATCTAAAAGTCCTTGGATCTCGCCAGTCATAATTGTTTTGAAAAAGGGAGGAAAGTTGAGATTGTGTGTTGATTATAGGAAATTGAATGCAGTAACAAGAAAAGATGCATACCCTTTGCCTCACATTGATGACCTACTGAAGACTTTTGCCAAAGTGAGATAGTTTACTATATTGAATTTAATGAGTGGATATTGGCAAGTTGTCGCACACAAGATTGACAAAGAAAAGATCACATTCATCCCTTCCTTTGGAGTGTATGAGTTTAACGTGATGCTGTTTGGGTTAAGTAATGCTTTAGCAATGTTTCAATGTTTAATGGATAAGTGGCTTATGAAGTATATTGAAAAGTCCGTGATCGTATACCTTGATGATATCATCATGTTTTTTAAGACATTTAAAAATCAACTGGAACATATCGAAACAATCTTTAGCAAATTAAAGAAAGCTGGTTTAAAGTTAAACCTGGAAAAGTATACTTTCTTTTAGACAGAAATCCAGTTTTTAGGACATATTGTAGGAAGAGATGGAGTTAGACCTGACACGGAAAAAATGAATAAAATTAAAAACTTTTCAATATTGAAAAACTTAAAGCAATTGAAAGAATTCATTGGGTTGGTATCATATTGCCAACATTTCATCAAGAATTTTGCAACGAGCACTCAACCACTATATTATCTGCTAAAAAAGGGAATTGAATTTGAATAAAAGGATAATCAAAATAATGCCTTCAAAACATTGAAAAAACATTTGATTACTAGTTCCGTACTGCATTATCTCAACTTTACTAAGACCTTCTTTATCCACACGGATGTATCTGGGTATAGACTGAAAGCAATTCTAGTACAAAAAAATGAAAACAGAAGAGAATTTATTATTTTTTATGCTAGTTGAGAACTAACCGTGCATGAAAAGAATTACTCAGCAACAGAATTGGAATGCTTAGCGATTATTTGGGCAGTTGAGCATTTCCAGCACTATTATGAATTGAATCCATTCATGATTGTTATTGATTATATGACATTGCAGTGACTCAAGACATCAAAGCTGACTGGGAGATTAGCCCGATGGATATTATGTTTGCAGCCATATAATTTTACTGTGAAATATCGAAGAAAAAAAGAACACGGTAACACTAATGCGTTGTCATGTCTCTAATTAAATCTCTGAACAAAAAAAAAATTTCTAGGAAGTTTACAGAAAAACACATAAATAGCAATAAGAATGAGACCAAACGATTAGATTTATAATGTATGGATCCAACATACTATGCATATTTGAAAACATATCTATAAACACACAAATTATCAACTTCCTTGGATAGCTAAACGAGGGCGAGAATATAAAAGAAGAGTATATTCTTTGAATTTCAGAATGGTATACTATATAAAAAGGATCACCAGAAGAAGAATCACCTATTGCATATGATCCAACAACATGAGGTGAGCCCATACTATACCTAACATATTGACACCTCTTGGGAGAATATTTCATAAAGGACACAATGTTTGAGAAAATATGAAATAACTATTACTGGCTCCAAATGTATGCAGATATACGAGCTTATGTCCAGCAATGTAATCAGTGTCAAAAAGTGTGAAAAAACGTGTGTATCTGCTCCTTTACACTCAATTTCTATGGCTGCACCATTTTAACAAATTGGAATTGATTTCGTTAAATCTTTGCCAAGAATATCGAAGTTAAATAAGTATATTTTAGTTTCGATGAATTATATAATGAAGTGGTTAGAAGCCAAACCTGTGAAGAAAGCTGACACAACAACAGTAGCTGATTTCCTATATCACGAAATCATTTGCCACCATGGATATCCACAAATTATTGTGTCAGACAGAGGGACTCATTTTTTAAACAGCATAGTAGAAGCATTATTAAAAAGAATGAAGATCATTCATCTTTTGTCAATGTCATATCACCCAAAGACCAATGGACTCATGGAGTGGTTTAACTGAACCTTATATGAATCAATAGTCAAGCTCATTGAGCACGTGATTGACTGGGACTTACTAGTTCTATCCATTCTCTTCACTTACCGAACTGCAAAGTATACTTTCACAAAGTTATCACCATTTTATTTATTTATAGATGTGAAGCCCACCAACCGTATCACTAGTTTGACTGATGAGTTTTTAGAGGGAACGATTCTTCAAAGAATTTTTAAACTGATAGAATACTTACCTCAGACTCGTGAGATTGCCATCCGTAACATGTAACAAGCCCAGGCTTGACAAAAAGCATATTACGACTCGAAACATAAGAAACATATCGTATTTAATATTGGGGATAAGATATTGATGTATAGAGTGACACTTGAGCATTCTCGGAGTAACAAGTTTGAACCAAAATGGCAAGGTCCATTCTACATACACGAGTATCTCTCTAACGATGTATATTGGTTGTGTACTTTGGATGGATGGCTATTGGCTACCTCTTTCAATGTTCAAATTCTTAAGCCATATTACAAAGTCTCACCTATGAATTGACTTATGCGAGGACATATAAGATAAGTGCCAGAGAATGTTATGGATCATATGAGTGACATGATTTATGCGTAATAGTCTAGAATCCAAAAACCTGAAAGTCTGGCATGAAAGATTGAGTGTCACAAGGTTAAAAACTATAGATAATGCTCAATTACTAATAAGAGAACTATGTGTATCTGAAAAAGTATGAAAAGTTTAGCAAAGCTTAGGGTTAGTATAACTGATTATAAAGTAGATAGCCCATTATTAGTTAGAAAAGTATAAATAGTTTACCAATATATGCCGAAAAGGCAAAGCTAAATGTGTTAGAAAAAACAGTTCTCATTGAGAATAGAGATAAGAGTTAGTAATATATCAAAAAAACAGAATACAATAAAGAGACACTTATCTTCG
>CAJVPT010006916.1:0-10577 GCA_910592055.1 Acaulospora colombiana
TCAAGATAACTGCAACAGATGTTTTTGAAGAAAGTTTTGAAATTTTATTACTCTCAAAACATAAAGTTTTAAAGGAATGCTTCTTTGGAAGTAGTGATCAGGGATCTATAGGAAAGAGTGATCTGAAAGGTATAAAAAAATACAATATTATTTATAAGCCCAATTATTAAATAAAAATCTTTATATTTAATATAACATTTCTAACATATCTTGAATATTCTTGAAAAAATATAATAGAAGATCTAAAATTCATATATTAAAGAAATAAGAGATATTATTAAAACTATTTTAGAACAATAATATAATAATTTGTAAAGTAATCAAAAATGAATAGTTGGCTCTTTAACAAATTATACTATAAGTAAAATAATAGTTAATAGAATCAATATTAAATAAGATAATATTAAATATATTATAATATAAAAAAAAATAAAATTAAAGAAAAAATAAGATAATATTATTAAAAAACTTTCAAAAAAGAAAGATTAGTTACAACAGTCTATCAAATAATTGAAAATAAGAATATAAATTTAAGAAATATATCAAAACAGCTTTATATAAAAAACTATTTAAACTAATTTTTCAATAAGAACTAAATGAAACATATTGCATATTTCCAAACAACAAGGCTTTAAAAAAATCTATAATTAACTATAAAATGTCAAAAAAATTTAATTTGAAAAGAAAATAATACTTGAAAAAAATACTTAAAAACTTTTTGAGATAAAAAGTGACTTCAATATATATACATATATATATATATATTTTTTAACAGGAAATATAGAGGCCCAGTTTTATTGAGATTATAGTAATGAGTTAATAAGGTACAATTGAATTACAGACTATAATAAAGACTCACTCTTTCCCGTAGATCCCTATCACCACTTCCAAAGAAGCGTTCCTTTAAAACTTTATGTTTTGAGAGTAATAAAACTTCAAAACTCTTCTTAAAAACACCTGCTTCACTTAGCAGTAGTCATATTATATCCTTCTTGTTTACCTTTTCTCTTCACAAACCCCCTACCTAAGAAGTTAATGGCAAGAAAGCTTTTTTAGGAAGAAGAAACCAGATGAAAAAGTATCCTCTCTCTCTTCCCTATAGAGGTCCCAGAGTCTAGGAAGAAGTTTGGACCAACAACTCCATGCCAGCCAGTAGGCATACATCAATACCACAGGCAAAAATGGCTTCTCTCTCAGCATGTAGCAGTTTTCTTGATTTTTCTGGGAAATTTTGCCTACTCTAGCTTGACCCTGAATTTTCTGTTACACCAGATTCTGGACAGATTGATTGGCTGAAGTCTGGGACTGGTTGCTCCACGGTTAGCAGAAATGTAAACAAGGATATACGTGACATGGGACGTGAATGCATTTCCTAAGCTCCATAAGAACCTTAGGTCCATTATAAGTTATTGACTAGTTATGCAGATGGATAAACATCACATGGACTGTGATCTTCTCTTTCTCATTAACCCCGAAAGTGTCAAGGCTATAGATTGAATACCTTCAGAGGCAAAGTTGAATGAATGGGTAGTTGTTAGGTGTCCCTTTATTCCTTCCCTTATTTCATTTTCTTGTAAATACTTCTAATCTTCCCTCTCATTTTCCCTCTTTTTCCTTTATTTCTCTTTTTTCACACTGATTGATCCTTGACCAGTATAAGTAACCTTTAGTATTGAATGGTATTGAGTAGCTTGGGCAAGTCCTAGCAGGTTAGGCCTTTCTAACAGGTGGCAAGAAGCCAATCAGTGAATTAAATCCTAGATAGTACCAAACCAATGGCAGTAGACAACCAGCAATGTACCTTCGAATGTATCTAGTCAATTCTCTCTTTGTTAGTAGAAGAGAGTATTTACACTAGGTGATCATGTATTTTTCTTATCCTAATTAGGTTAGACTTAGATCGAGTGTTATAAATAAATAGCTTTTTGTACTATTTTCTTTCTAATGATCTGTAAATCCTTAGACAGTACAGGGAAATATTGCAATTGTCTAAATTAGGTGATTAGTTTTTTGTTTTTTGTTTGTGTGATTAGTTTTCTTAATTTGAGTATTATCAATTATTCATTCAAGAATTGAATGGTTGATGTCATATTATTTTTTCTGCCATTTTCTTCTCTTGGGATTTATTATATTAGTATTTGTCATATTATTAGATGGAATTGTATCTGAATGTACCTGTCTGTTGTAAAAGCTTGAAGAAGCTGATTGTTTCTTCTATTGTTGTGCTTATTTTGTTGCTTTGCTATTAATATACTTCTTGGATTTTCTTGATATATTGAATTCTTATATTAATTTCTACTACTTGCTCCTCTCTATTGCTAGTTTTGTTTTCTTTTAACTCTTCTATAAGTTTATTAATACTTTTAGAAGTATCTGTTAATATATTCTTGTTCTAAGGTATCTACTCTTTTATTTAGATCTAGAAGAATGCTTTTCATTTTCTCGATATTCTTTTGAATTGAAGCCAGAATTCTTCAAATATCTTTTTCATATTAATTGACTTTGGAATTGTACACATGCTTGAGAATATTTATATAGCTTTGAGATTTTGTATGTTTTATTGTTATTAGAGTAATTATGGATCCTTAAAGTATTTAGCATATAAAATTTCACAGATCACTTATGTCCTTTTTGAGGAACAAAATTTATAGCTCTTCACTTTAATAGAGACAAAAGTCAGGAAATGCTATAAATTAATAATTTGAATAATAAAGAATAATTGTAGGTAGTTTTTATATAGTTATTAATTCAAAAATTTTAATGTTCTCTAGTAAGGGACATTTGACAATTGTTATTGTATTCCCTTTAGAAACTTATCTTTATATAAGAGTTGAGATTAGTATTACTGAAGTATTGAGAGAAAAGTCTTGAATTATTGAATCTATTAATATATTGTCTTGAGTAAAAGGTTTCTAATCAATTCGGATATATGTTAAAGTTGTGTTCAAGTGAGCCACATATATGGCACAATTTATTTTTATGATGAACCCATTGTATTTGAATTCCTTTGATTATGGGAACTGATAATCTGACTTCTATAAGTTCTTCTCTAATCTGAAACATAAAGATGGTAAACCTTTTTACTCAACTATTATTATTGTGAGGAATATATACTGATTTTGCTTTTGTACTAGTGATTATAACTATCAAGTCTACTGTTATAATGTTTAGTAATAGTTGTGTTAGCATAAAGCTATAACACTTCTTTTGTTTCTTGACCTTATATGTTTTGTAGTATAGAAATATTTTGTATATTGTAAATAGAAATCTTTAATTAGTATTCTGTTCTGACTGATTTTTATGTAGTCTAACATGTTGAAAAAAGTGATATTTTCTGTTTAGAAAGGTCCTACTTTCTATAGAGTTATATAATAAATACTAATTTATTTATTTAAAAATTCTATGAGATTAGTTTTTATAAAATGAAGGGGACATCCCATACTCAAGTTGCTATCTTGGGATTCCAAGAGGACAACCTTTCTAAATTTGATATTTTCATTATCTATAAGATTTATCTCATATACTCTTTCTGCATCATCAAAATTGTCAAAAATAAGATGATCTATGATTTTTCAATTGGATATTTATATCTTACATATTTCAGAAAGAAAAAATATTCTAATTTCTGCTTGATAAAATCTATTTTTTTTCTGGATATTTGTTCTGGCACCTGTTTAGAATCAATAAAGGCTTTTTCAGGAATGAGTGTTTCTTGTTGCTATTGGGAGTTTAGAGATTGATTTATCTTCTATTTACTTCTTCTTGGTTATCATAGCTGTATCTAACCTAGTTAATAATATTTATTTGTTCCTTTTGTATTTGTGGTTCTTGATAGTTACTTGCTTCTGATTCTTAAACTATAATAGGAGAACTTGCTCTAGTGTTTGCAGAGTTCTCTAGTAGTTTTGTAGTCTGTTCCATTGTTTTCTTCTCTTTTTTTATAATTTATTTCTTTTCTACTATATTTCTCTTTTGACTATTTGATTATACTCACTTGACCCATCCCTTTATCTATTATTTTTTTTGAAAGTGCTGATTTGATTTCAAGAGGAATATATCTGAGTTAGGAGGCAAGTGTTATTATTTTGGCCTTCACGACCCTATCATTGTTCTTGCTGATTCTGTCAATATTATATTCTGATGTCATTTATCTTTCAGAACTTCTCAGTTGTCTTATGGAGGCCATCTTGAGAGATGATACAACTTTGTAACTAGAGATGAGTTTTTTGTATTCTTGTCTAATAAGGAAATTTTTAGTGTTTGAAAATTTTTAGAAAAGAATTTATTACTAAAGAGTTTATAACATGATAATAACTTCAATTTCATACTTAAATTTATTTATCTTTGAACTATTATTTTTTAAGTACCTGTAGCTAGACTAGATTATCAGTTTATTAATCAATTAAAAATAAAAGTAAGTACATTTTTATTTAAGTTGCAAAATACATATTATAGCTAAACTATTTTTCTAATATAACTAACTTATTATAAGCATAAAAACTTTTAAGTTCAATCTTGAAAACAATATTTTACTCTATAGTGTCTTTGAATAAAGACTCTTTTAGTTTACTGCATTCTTGTCAGTAGATTATTACTGCTATATATTATATCAATCAGTGAAATACAAAAAACTACAAAAGAATAGATTGAAAAAAATAAAAGAAAATATCTAAAAATATTTAAGTAAACAACAAGAAAATGAAAAAGTAAAAATTGAAGAAAAAATTTTCAACTTTTTCAAAAGACCTATTTTTCAAGACTTCTTCTTAATAAGAAATACTTGATTTAAATTTTTTTCTTTTTTTTAACTATCTGAAAAACTTATTCATTCATGATTTTGATTTTCTTTTTATGTATTATCAAAGAAGACTTATTATCTAATTGTAATCTTTACTTTTAGGACACACTTGATTCCAACTTTCTTTAGACAGTAATTTTTTATCTACTTGTAATAGAAAGGTGACTTATATAATTCAGTAGAAACTGAGCTATATTGTTTTAATATAATATCTTCAGTAGCTATACTAAATTAAAGGAATTTTATTGTTATACATCTTTCATTACTCAAAAAATCAGATTTCTTAACAATCCTTTTGCCTTATAATAGTAGAAGGGTTTCAAAAAGTGATAGAGATTCTTATTGATTATAATATCCTTCAACTTCTGAAAAAATATATTCATCAAAGGGTTGGAGCTTAGCATGAACTAGAGACTATTTGATTTTATTGCCTGACTGAAATGAAAAGAAGAGAAAAATTTTAGTATAAATAAATAGTAGCTTTTTTATTACTTGAGAACTTGTTACTTATATCTTATTGATCTTATAGAACTTGATCTATAGAGTAACTCAATTGAAGGAGTAAAGTAGATACAAGGTATCAATTAACTCTTTTTATTATCAATAATATTATCAGAACATATGCGATAATTAGTAAAGACTTGTTTATATTTAGCTACTAATATAGTTCATATCCATTAATTATATTTTGCAATATATTATATTATCTAAAATTCTGAATCAAACTAAAATAGATAAAATTCTTCAAAAAACCAAAAAATTTTAGGTGACGATAAGAGGGCAGACACTTTAAAAATATGACTTAATGTTTACTATTTTACATTATACAAAATCTTTATAAACATACTTCAATATGAAAGACTTTAAGTACTATACTATTAGTTCTTCTTCCTTATAAAACTTGCTTGCTATAGATAGTAAAAGTGATTCTTGACTTTTCTAGATTACATGAAGTCAAGTTTTTATCTGAAGATGAATATAAACAAGAAAGGAGTTTAGGAGTATCTCTTGAAGTAAAACTTTAAATTATTTTAGTAATAGTATAAGACTTTATTAGCAAAGAAATAAAAAATTTCTTGCACATATCTTTTTTGTATATAGACAAAGATCAACCTTATTTTATTTTATTTTTTTTTTGTATATCTATAGCCAGCTAGATTATCAGTTTATGAATCAATTGAAAATATAAATACATTTTCATTTGAGTAGCATAATATATATTATAGCTAAACTATTATTTTAATCTAACTAATTTGTTATAAATATAAAAGCCTCTAAATTCAGTCTTGAGAACAATATTTTACTCTATAGTATTTTTAGGTAAAAACTCTTTTAGTTCACTATATTATTGTCAGTAAGTTGTCACTATTATATATCAAACCAAGTCACTGGAATACAAGAAACTATAAAAGAATGAGTTTAAAAAAAGAGAAAAGAGGATATCTAAAAATGTCTAAATAGATAACAAGAAAATAAAAAGGTAACAATTGAAAAAAAGATTTCTAGCTTTCTTTAAAAGTCTATTTTTCAAGATCTCTTCTCAATAAAAAAATGTCTGATTAGAATATTTTTTCTTTTTCTGATTATCTAAGAAACTTATTTATTCTTAATTTTGATTTTCTTCTTATATACTATCTGAGAAGACTTTTTACCTAGTAAGAGCTTTTACTTTTAGAATACACTTGGTTCCAATTTTCTTTGGGCAATAATTTTTTATTTATCTGTGATAGAGAGGCAGCTTATAATAGATCCCAGATTCTTATATAATCTAGTAAAAACTGAACCATATTATTTCAATATAATATTTTTCAGCAGTCATATTTAACTAAAGGAATTTTACTGATATATTTTTTTCATTATTTAAAAGATCTGATTTACCAATAATCCATTTATAATAGTAGAAGGGTTTTAAAAAATAATAGAGATCTTTGTCAATTATAATATTTTTAACAACTTTTGAGAAAATGCATTTTCAATTATAACCAAAGAGTTGGAGCTTGATATGAACTAGAGACTTTTCAGTCTTATTGCTTAATTGGGATTAAAAGGAAATCTTGATCTTGAACTTTGCCTGATCAGAATAATAGTGAGAAAAATCTCAACTTGAATAAATAACAGTTTTTTTATTACCTGGAAACTTGTTGCTCATATCTTATTGACCTTATAAAACTTGATCTGTAGTTTAATCTAATTGAAGAAGTAGGGCAGGCACAGAGTACCAATTAACTCTTTCAATAATCAATAATATCATTGGAACATGTAAGATAATCAATAGGAGCTTGTTTACATTTAGCTACTAACATGTTTTGTATTAACCAATCAGATGCCAGGTAATATTATATTATCAGAAATTCAGGATTAAACTAAGGTAGACAAAATTCTTCAAGAAATCATGAAAAATAGTAAATACTTTGAGAAAATACAATACAGTATATAAGAAGATAGATAATAAGTCTTTTTCTATCAACAAAACCTCTATTTTTTGTCACTTCCAGTTCTGTAAAGTGATACTTCACTTGTCAGTTTTTTTACTTCCTAAAACTTTCTTGTCCTTAGTAAAGGAAGTGCATACTTGAGTCTTTTCAGGCCACTAGAGATTCAAGTTTTTATTCAAAGAAGTTTATAAATAAGTAAGATAGGGTAGAAAAGATACAATAAGTAAAAGTAAACTTCAATTTGTTTTATTGAAAATATAAAGACTTTATTAACAAGAAAGTATAAAACTTCTTGTGAATATCTTTTTTGTATGTAGTCAGAAAATCAATGGAAAAAGTTTTTATTATATATAGTAGCAGTGGATTAATCTTATTTTTAAATTATTTTATTATTTTTATATATTATAATATTTTATATTTATCTTTAACTATATATTAATTATTGTAAAAATATATTGTATTATTGTTAATAATCTATATTATCTTAAAAATTTTTCTAATAAAAATTTCTAAAAAAAATTTTTTTTAAAAAATTGAATATGAATATAGTTTTTTTATTTATTAAATTTTATTTAAATAATAAATATATAACTAAACCAACAAATATATATTTCTACCTCTATAGAATTTGAACTTGTATCTTGTGATTTGACCTGTAGAGTGCTAACCATTGCACTATCAATCTATAAATCATATAATATTTAAAATAAAAAATCAATTTTTATATTTTTGTAAAATTTTTTGTTATAAAGAATTGAGCATTTCTATATAATTACTATCTAAATTTAATTCAGAATCTTGTTTAATAAAATTAATAAAACTATTAATATTTTTGATTTCTGAATCAAATTAGACCTTTTTTTATTAAACAAAATTTATAATATTTTTATTTGTAATATTTAAATTTTCAAATAAGACAATAATTACAAAATAATTATTTATATTAATAATATCTTTATTATTATATAGTAATTGATTAATCAGTTCTTCAATTTTTTCTAAATTATATTGTTAAAATAAAATTACTTATTTGATAATAGTACTATTAGAAACAGAAATTTAATAATTATCTATTTTTTAAGAAATTTGAGAAAAAGAAATAATATATGTTTTTTTTTAAAAAATTTGAAATAATATTAGAATTAATATTATCACAAGCTTCTGCAATCCAATTTATTGCATATTTGATATTAATATTTTCAAGAATTCTTTCAGTATTATATATTAAATTAATTTATTTAAGGTTTATCAACAATCTTCTATATTGTACCTATAGTATATAAGTTAATTTTAATTAATATATTGAAATATTAAAATTATAAAATTAGTATATTTACTTTAAATAAATAAATAATTTCTATATCCATTAATTGTTAATGGGCAGTTGTATTAATAAGTAGTAGATGTAATGTAATATTTAACAAATTCTTTAATTTTAAATTATTTTTATTATAATAAGCAAGTGTCTAATCATAAAGTAGAATATAAATCTATTATCTTCTTTTATTTGATTATTTAAATAAATTTTAAATTAGAATAGTTATCTAGATAGTTTTATTTCAATAGTAACTATATAGTAAGTCTTTTCTCTTAATTTTGTTTAAAATTTGAGGTAATTTAAAATAATGAATTATTAATAGTTTTATTTTTATTTTTATTTTTATTATTTTTTTAAGTATCCATAGCTAGGCTAGATTGTAAGTTTATTAATCAATTGGATACATAAATACATTTTTATTGGAGCAGTATAATAAATACTATAGCTAAACTACTTTATTTTATCTAATTAACTCATTATAAGCATAAAAGTCTCTAAGTTCAGCATTGAGAACAATATTTTACTCTATAGTATTTTTTGAATAAAGACTTTTTTAGTCCACTATATTATTGCCAACAGGTTGTCACTACCATATGTTATACAAAACTATTGGAATATAAGAAACTACAAAAGAATAAATTGAAAAAATGAAGAAAAATATATCAAAAAATGTTCAAGTGGATATATTAGAAAATGAAAAAAAAGACTATAAAATTCTTTTGCTTCCACTAAGGATCTGCTTTTCAGACTTCTTTTCAATAAGAAATACTTAATTGATATATTCTTTTTTCTTCTAACTATTTGAAAAACTTATTCATTTTTGATCTTGATTTTTTTCTTGTGTATTATCTAATGAGACTTATCATTTAATAGAAATCTTTACTTCTAGAACATACTTTATTCCAACCTTCTTTGAGCAGTAATTTTTTATTCATCTGTAGTAAAGAGGTAATTTATTTTAGACTTTAGGTTCTTATATGATTCAGTAAAAACTGAGCCATGTTGTTTTATATGATATTTTCAAGCAGCCATGTCTAGTTAAAGAAATTTTACTAATATATATCTTCTATTATCTAAAAGGCTAATTTCTTCAATAATTCTTTTATCTTATAATGGTGTGAGGGTCTTGAAAGTAATGGCAAATTCTCATAAATTACAATATTCTTTAACAACTTCTAGGAAAATACATTCTCTACTATAATCAAAGAGTTGAAACTTAGCATAGGTTAGAGACTATTTGATTTTATTGCCTGATTGGATAAAAAAAAGACCTTGGTTTTGAACTTTACCTGACCAGAATAATAAAAGAAAAAGACTTTAGCTTGAACAAATAGTAGCTTTTTTACTATCTGAGAACTTGTTACTTATATCTTATTGATCTCATAGTACTTAGTCTATAAGTTAATCTAATTGGAGAAACAAAACAGGAATGGAATATCAACCAATTATTTTTATTATCAATAACATCATCAGAATATGTGAGATGACTAGTAGGTACTTGTTTATATTTAACTACTAATGTGTTTATATTTATTAATCATATTTTGCAATATATTATGTTATATAAAATTTAGGGTTAAACTGAGATAAGTAAAATTTTCTAGAAAACCAAAAAAATTTGAGTAACTAAAAGAAGAAATAAATAGTAGGGAGGCCTTAAAATATGGCTTAATATTCACTACTTCCTACTACTAATAATCTCTATAGATATGCTTCAATATAAAAGACTTCAAGTACCATACTATTAGTTTTTCTTTCTTATAAAACTTTCTTGCTATAGATAGAGAAGGCGTTTCTTGACTTTTCTAGATTATAGCAAGCCATGTTTTGTTTGAAAATAAATATAAATAAGAAAAGAAATTTAGAAGTATGTAAAAGACTTTATTTCAATAAGTCAGTGAACAATTGTTATTTGGTCAACAAGACAACAAAGTTATCTTTATTTCAGAAGAGGCTTGTCCTCTCTATATAAGAATCTGGCCTAAAGTACCTTTTAGTTAAAATAACATAAATAAATCTATAAATA
>CAJVPT010006917.1:0-10576 GCA_910592055.1 Acaulospora colombiana
TGGAGGAAGCTGAAAATAATTTTTTTCATTTTTTACTTTTTCATTTTCTTGTAGTCTACTTAGACATTTTTAGATATTTCCCTCCCCTTTTTTCAACCCATCCTTTTGTAGTTTCCTGTAATCCAGTGGCTTGGTATAACATACGACAGTGACAACCTGCTGACAATGATGCAGTGGACTAGAAGGGTTTTTACTCAAAGACACTGCAGAGTGAAATATTGTCCCCAAAGTTGAACTTAGAGGCTTTTATGCTTACTACGAGTTTGTTAGATTAGAAGAATAGTTTAGCTGTAGTATGTATTATGCTACTCGAATGAAAATGTACTTATATTTTTAATTGATTAATAAACTTATGATCTAGCCTGGCTACAGGTATACAAAAAAAAAAAATACTAGTTTTTTTTTTTCTTCTTTAATTTCTTTTACTTGTTTAAAAACCTTTTTCTTTAATAATATATTAGATTAATAATTTCATATTTTTCAATCTCTACCAAAATAATAATAATGTTGTTTTTTTTTTTATTATCAATTTTTTTAAACAATATAAAATATATTCTTTTTCTTTATAGCTAAAAATTGTTTCTATATTTTCACTGATAAAATCTTTTTCAAATAAATATAATTATTTAAATAAATTCAATATATATAATAAATATATTATTCTCTTGCTATTTATGTTTCTTGAAATTCTTGATATTAATATTCAAGTTTAAATCTTCTTTAATTATTAATATAAAATAAGTTACCATTGAATCACTTTATTTCATTTCTTATAGTATAGGATAATTGTTAAGTAATTTTACTTTCTTATACTTTTTTTTAAATATTTTTTATTTTGATTTGTTTTTTTATTTCTTTGTTACTCATTATGACTTCTATATTATTGGAATTTTTTTTATAAATATTTGCTGAATATTTATTTCAATTTCTATTTTGAATTGTTCTTTAAATATATGTTTTATTGATAAGTTTTTGTTTTATTTATTTTTTTTGATTCTCTTGTTTAATTATTTTTAGATATTTGCTTTTTAGAAAGAGTACCAAAAGATTTTTTTTTTTCCTAATCTTGAATCTATAGATATATAATATATTTTTTTAAAGCTATTGTTTTTATAAAAATAATTTGATCAATATTTAAAATTTTGACAATAATATTATTTAAAATAGAATATTTGTTAGGTTCTAATATAATATTAAGATTTTGTTTTTATATAATAGATGTATTCAGAATTATTTATATAATTCATAACTTTTTTGTTATCATATTTTTCAAAAAGTTTGTTTAAAGTATCTAATATATACAATATATATTTTCAATTTATTTATTTTATTATTAATTTAATAATATGAAAAAATCTTATAAATTATTATTATTATTTTTTTTTTAATCTACAATTATATTGCAATGGTATATTTTTATTGAGATATTGAAAAATATCACAATGTTTACAGATTTTCACAAAGTAACTAACTCGTTATTATATATTATTAGTTAAAAAACTACACTATTTAAAAAATATGAAGAGTCCACTAAGCTAATTTGAATTAAACAAAACTAAGTTTAAATTAAATATTTTAAGTCAGATTTAAGAAACAATATTATGCTCTTTTAGTAGCTTGGCATGAAGCCTTTAACTCAATCAGGGTTATTGTCAATAGTTTGTCACTATTGATTTTCCTGAAAAATAATAAATTGCTAAAGTTAATATTGGAAAAAAAGGAAAAGAGAATTACTATTCAAAGCCTTTCAAAAGATTTTTACTCTATTTCACAGATTCCTCTTGAAAGAGTTTGCCTGATTGAGATATTCTCTAAGCTTCATGACATTTGAGAAACTTAACCATTCCTGAAAGTGACTTCAAGAAGAATGTTTGAGAAACTTATCATTCTACCAATGTACAGATTTACTTAACTCTATTGGAATTAATATCATATTATGGAAGAGTTTGTCTGATTAGGATAAAGAAATCTTTTTAAAAACTTTGCCTAATCAGAATAGAAGCTTGGAGACCTCAGCTTTTATCCAAGAAAGCCTTTTTATCATCTGAGGAATTTAATGAGAAATAGGAGTTGGATCTTTATTCCTATCTATTACTCATCTTTTAGTATCATAATTGTTTCCTAGAAATTGAATATACACAATTGGAGAGAACACTTTTTCTAGAACTTTTTTTTTTACATAATTAATAATATATTGAGACATGTAAATATGATCAATAGGAGCTTGTTTATATTTCAAAAACTGTTATGTTTCATGTTGGTCAATTATCTTTGGTAAGGATTTGTACTATCCAAAATTCAAGGTCAAACTAAGATAGACAAAATTTTTCAAAAAACTATAAATATGGGAGCTCTAAAAGAATCAAGACAATCAAAAAGGAAGAAAATAAACCTTTTATTATAGAAAACCTCTATAAGTCTCTTGCTTCAAAGATTGGAAAGGCCTTTAAATATTTTACAAATAGTTCTTTTTCCTTGGAAACTTTCTTGTCATTAATATTAAAGGTGTCACTTAACTTTTCTTAATCATTAAAAGTCAAGTTTTTGAGTAAAGAGGTTTGTAGACAATAGAAAAAGAGTAAAAGTGATTCTTGAAGTCATACTTTAATTTGTTTTAAAAAAAGTGTTAAGACTTTATTAGCAAGAAAATGTAAAAACTTTTTGCAAATATATTTTTTATATATGGTCAAAGAATCAGTGGAAAGAGTTTTTATTTTTTTTTAAAAAAAAATTTTTATTAAACTGCAACTGGTATTAGATGCGAGCTGTTTATTGATAATTAAATCTTAAGTATTATATCAATCATCTCATACATATATATGTAGATTAATGATAACCTATTGCGGCTTGTCCTAGGCAGACCTGCTTGAAACCTTCCTGTAGGTGGGCATGCCTGATTAAGGACCAGATAGTTGATAACAATCATCAACAGTAATGTTGATATAGTTAGCTAATTCTGTTAATAAGGGATTACTATGTTAACTTATACACTAGTATCAAATTCTCAAGAATTATTTTAATTATCCAGATATCCTGATACTTTTTACTTGAACCTCGAAAGGGATTTCTATCTTCTTTGTCACCACCTGCAGCATTACAGACAAGTCCTGTTCGACAGGTCCTTCATTTAAGCAAGCACCAAATTGGAATATTTCAAGTTAGGATAGTTAGATTCCAAATTCTACTGATATAGTTTGGGGTAGGGAATGTTCAGACGATTGCCGCAGTCTTAAAAGTAGAGTTCTGAGGTTTGTTTCTTGTCTAGTTCAGGAGGATTAGGTCAGGCATAATTTGTGTAACCAGACCATAGACCTTTCTTCATGCAATTCTCATGGTAGATCCTTTTTTCAGCCCAGCGATCAACAGGGAGACCAGAAGTCCCATTCTCATGCAACTTGGTTATTTTTCTCACATGGCTTTTGTGTGATATTGAACTCTAGACCTTGTGATTGTAATCTAGGAGCACTACCACTGTGCTATAGACCCACAGGTCTGTGAACAGAGTTTTTATAAACTTATTTATATTGAATTATATCTTGTTGATATTATATTATATTAATAATATTTAATTTTATATACTTGTTATAATATTTTATATATACTGTAATTAGCATGTAGTTGCTAATAATATTGTTGACAATTAGTTTATTGTAAATATATAGATAGTATATTAATATATTTGCTTTGATATAGCTTTAAATTTTATTATAAAAAATATATATATATATATTAATATAATATAATATTATTGAAATATATTGTTATTGTAATAAATATATTTCTTTATTATATTATTAATAAAATTTAAACATATCTATAGATTTTATAAGTATTTTGATTTAAACTAATTTATAAGTTTGAAGTATTATTTATATAAAACTTTTTTTGATATTTAAAAAGGTACTAACTTATACTGTTTTGACTAAAAACTTTGTAAGATTGATATTGGATTTTCAAAAGTTTATTGTGATTTAATTTTTCTTTTTTATTAAAAAGAAAAATTTGATATAATAAAAGTTAATAATTTTGATTACTTATCTTTTCTTATATTTTAATTAAGTATTTTAATATTTTTTTTTTGTAAATTTTTTATTGAAAATAATTTTTCTCTTGTTTTTTTGATTGGTTTCTTTTTTTTTTCAAAAAAAATAAAAATTAGTAGGAAAAGTTTTTTTTTTTTAATATAATATATATATTATTTTTATTATCAAAAAATATTTATAAATATTTTATTATTAATAAATTTTTTAAAAAAAATTTTTTTTTAAAAAACAGGACAAACTATTTTATTAAGGTTTAATAGACAAGTACATTCATTTGGAGAAGCTATATTCCAAATAAACTTTAAACCTATCTATAGTTTGACAACAAAATATATTAATAAGGATCCTTGCTATCTGCCAGATACAATTTCAAGAGGCCAGCATACTCAAAGTATCATTAGTGCTTCATCCTCTAGAAAAGATAAGAAAAAAACAGGATGGGGATACATTTAAATCTATGATCATATATACAAAGTGGATTCCAATAGACAAATTAATTATATAAAAACCCTTGAAAAAATAGTTAATAATAGTGAAAATATGTTCGAAGACCTAAACTAGTAGTGTGAAAAGGAGATGTGTAAATGATGTAGTATGTTTCTTAGTTTTCAGATACTATTATCATTATTTGTAAGTTCAAAAAGAAACTTGAGCTAATAGTTGAGTTACTATGCAACTCATATAAGAAAAGAGACTTTCACTTGAGTTCACACTATTCAATATTTCTACTGAATGTGCTTGTTATTAATACATTCGGAGTGGTGGTGTTAATATGATACTCTATGTTATTTTATGATAACTCTTAGCAATATCTACTATATGTACTAGCTTGTTAATCATTTCAGATGGTGTTATCAACTTTCAAGTCAAGTACCAGTGTCACTCAATTTAACTTTACCTAAGATTGCCTCAGTACTGTGGGAAACTCTTACATATCCCTTTGGTGAAATTACTCTTCAGTCAGGTTCCAACTATATATGGGAGTGAACTACTTTTTTGAATAGGAAGGGGAAATTCTTTAGGATGGTCATCTGCGTAGGCAATTTGGTGGGGAATTAGTGTAAGGGAGCTCCTCTTGGTATAGTTGGGTGATTTTCATCTTTTAAGGTGTGAGGGATTCCATCTCTATGAAAGAAAGGGTTGGAATAGTGACATATATATAGCTATATAGGTCTATCCAATGCAGTAAGTTCTATCTTGCCGCAAGTCCTTTTTATCCCAATGCAGTAAAGTCGAGAGACATTTGCTAGGCCTCTATGTCCTAAGAGTTGAGCTAACTGGTTTACAGCTATACATTTCTTTCTCTTGCCTGGTGAGAGCCAAAAATGTGATAGGAAACAATGTCCTATATCCACCCACATCAAATTCATATGACTTATAATGGACCCCAGGTTCTTATGGAGCTAAGGAAATATATTTAGATATATGAAGTGACCAATGAAGGCTTGTTTATATTCTTGTACTAACATGATTCTACTGAATCAATCAAATCATGAGAAACCTTGTACTACTTAAAATTCAGGGTTAAACTGAGGTAAGCAAATTTTTCCAGAAATGACCAAGAAAGAATACTATTAGAGCCATACCAATGATAAAGAGAGTAAGTATAGTGCATTCGTGATAGCTTTCTATATCAACCAAATGACTCTGTGATATTTTTCTATGAGAGGGGAGGTAATAGAGCATCTCTTTTTTCTTTCAAAACTTTCTTATCATAGGTAGGAAAGGTATATTCATGACTATTCAAATCACTAGTAGTCAAGTTTTTGTTTGAAGAGAGTGTACACAAGAGGAAAGGGATAAGAGTGACTTCTAAAAGATTTCTTAGAATAATTTAAGGAGAAAGGTAAGACTATTGTTAACAGAAAAGCTAGAAAAGCTTTTTCGTGTGTCTTTTTTGTATGTGGTCAGAAGATCATTGGAAAGAGTTCTCAAATTCTATTGAATTTTTTTATTGTTTTTAAAAATTAAAAACTTTGAGTTTATTTAATATATATATTATAATTATTAAGATATTTTGATTTAATTCTTTAATTTTTGATAATTTAGCAACTTATTATTATAAAATAAATATATTAATAATTATGTTTTTATAAGTTCAAATATATTTAAACTAATTTAATTTTCATATATAACTAATATTATCTTATTTAAAACTCTATTATGAATTATTATTTCTTTATTGTTTTTATTATTTTTGTAAAATAAGAGATAATATTAATTGTAGATATATAAAAAGGCAAAATATTTATTTTTTCTGCAATAGTAACCTGTAGACAATAATACTAATAGCTGGAAGGATATTTATCTAAACTATTAAGGAAGCAATAAATTATTCCTAAAGTTATACTTAGAGTAACAATAATCAAGATAAGTGAATTAATTAGAGTTTTAACTTTAGTATCACATTGATATGTAAAGTCTACAAAATGTTTAATAAAGCACATATAACTAGCCTAATAGAAAGAAAAAAAAAAAAAGTAAAATATTTATTTTTTCAAACATTTATTTTTTTTTATTATAATCAAAAATAAAATCAAGATACAGTATATTGTATTTACTATATATATTTCTTTAAAATATTTTTGAGTTTAGTAATAGAATTTATTTGATTTATAATATAGTTAATATAGCTTTAAAATTTTACAAAAATTTAAACTTATTAAATTCTTATAGATATTTTTTTATAAATTTTTTTATATTATTAATATTAATCTTTAAAATAATAGTAAAAATTTTAAGCTATTGTTATAAAAAACCAAATATAATAAGAAATTCTTTTACTAGCTAATCTAATTTTGTTTTATTATTAATAAAATTAAAATATATACAAGTATTTTTATTAAATTTACATTTTAATAAAAATTGATATTTAAGTTAAAAATAGTTAACCAATTATTTAACAAATTATAAATAAATTTATTTAAAAATATTATATAGTTGCTTTCAAAAGTTTGAGTTCATTTACTATATTTTTATTATAAATTTCAACTTTATCAATTTTTAAATTCTTAATTATGCAATCAAAAATTATTATTATTATTAAATTTTCTATTAAGTTAATATAACTTATCTTTATTGTGTATTTAAAATTATTATACAATATAAAAGACTTTCATATGATAGTTCATTTATTTTAAAAGTTTAATTTTTCTAGATGCAACTTAAGAAATAATATTTTGCACTCTTAATAACTTGAATTATTCTTTAACTATCAAATTCATTGCTTACAGATTATCACTGTAAATCATTCAAAATTCTAAAAGGCAAATTAAATACTTAATCACTTTTCTTCTTTTATTATCTATCTTTCAATAATCTTCTTGAGATTTATATCTTTGAATTGTTTTTTAGATAAGATCTTTTCTAATAAAAGACTATTTTTTTTCTCTAGGTTTTTTATATTTTATATTTCTTTTTCAAAATTCAGTATTATTTAGATCTCTCATCAATACTCAAAGTTTTTTTTCACTCAATTACTGCTTTGCAATAGTTATTTCAGATTTTTTTTTTTTAATTCTTTTATATTCATTGGCACAATTTTTCTTTGGCTTTTCTTGTAATAAATGATTTATTTTGTAATATAATTTGAGAAAGTCTTCAATATCTCTTATTTTATCTTTATATATATACCCACTGTCAATCTATCCAATAACCTCCAAATCAGATAGATAGATGGGACAACTATAGCAGTAATCTACTTTAAGTTGAGGGAGAATATCTCAGTTATGGTATACTAAAGTTGATAATTCAAAGATAGTAGAGATTACACAAACACGTTAAAAGAGGTTTTGAGTGATTTGGTTTAATTAGAAGGTTTATTAGATATACTGTATATAATGTCAAGAATAAGAGAATTCAGTAAATAAAACCTTGGGTCAACTGCTTTAAACAGCTGGCTTTTATATACATAATTGAATATTAATTATTTAATGACCAAAGTGACCAAAGTAACCAAATCTGCCAGATTTGCCAAATTAGACTAATATACCAGATCTGTTCACTTGGGTAACCTGCTAGCTAAATATAGATAAGATATGAAAATTAAATAATGAAATTAAATAATGCTACTATGTCAATCACCACTTTGCACTAATAATTGAATTTATCCTATGAATCAATAAGATATACCTGGTATCACATGTGTCATATGATCTAAAAATAGAACTACAGTAATACAATAGACAAGAACTATAGATAATAATTAAAGGAAAATATAAATAATAATTAAGTCTAACTTTCCCTCCTACTTAAGTGATAAGTTCCATAAATCAAGAATTTACAAGAAGTTGATATTCACTAAACTTCAACTTAATAATTATAGTCAAAGTTATATATCTTGTTCTCTAAATTTGCTCAATCCCAGACCTTTCAAAGAGACCATAAATGTGGCAGCATCCAGTAAGATGATATTTAGTTAGATATTTGTTTAGATAGGATTATTGTCATTGATTAACAATTCCTTCCAATAATTCCCCTAAATAGTATGCATATATCAAGAAGAGAATTCTGTTTTTCACGTGGATAGCATATTGCATATACTTGTATATTTGCAAGACCTGATTTTCAGTGGACTGAAGTAAATCATATGGTATTGGAGTTACTTGCACAAATTCAGGGATTGTGATCAGAAAATCCTCCAAAATTAGGTCCTGAATAGTAGTTATAGTAATTTTTGTACGAGTATGGTAATCTTTTTTATGCAAACTGGTAGGCAGTAGAACTCTTTATATAATTGTTGAGGTGATACGATCATCCATATTCCTTAATTTAATATGAGAATTTTCCTTGGTTTGTCGGGTATTCCTTATTTCCCTTTTATCATCATGTTAAGAAAAACTAGAGCTGCTAAAGCACAAAGACTCACTTGCTCAAGAAGGATGGATCCTTTGTGTGCAACTGTTGTCACTCTCCAAAAAAGGGTCAAATATTCAGAGAGACAAATATATCATAGTGAGTGGTCTCAGGCTGACCTTCAAAAAGAAATCCATCAGTTGGAGGGAGAAATAGAGCGGTTGGCCTCCAGAAGTTTCACTTTAACTAGGGTTAGTTGAAGTTGGAAAATCAGAACTTGCGGTAGAGGGTGGCCAGGCTTGGTATCCTGTTGATCTAGTTGGGTATTCCTATTTCTGCTTCTTTGGATAGAACCTTTTCCTCGCTTAAGCTTTGAGATTTTTGTTTTTCTTTGTCATGTTTTCACTTGTCCACTTATAAGTACTTCACTTTAGGATTATGCAGTAATCGCTAAGAGTCCTGGGGCTGGTGGTAATAGTAGTGAGAGCTCAGGAACTATCACTATTACACTATATATTTCTCTTTTTAGTTTTCAATATATATAGTAGGTTCTCATTTTTCACAATCAAGATATGGTTTTGCAAAGCCAAGTTGAGAGAGGCAGCCAGAACTTTTCCATCCATCATTTTGAGTTTAAAGGCTCCATTTTCCAAGCCATCATGTATAAAGTAAGATCCTTTCCATTTTAGTTTGAGTTTTCTAGTAAAGTGTTTATTCCTGGCAGCATTATAGACTAATACTTTGTCCCCAATTTTAAAGTTCCTTGGCTTTTTCAACTTCAGATCAAATCTCTTTTTTTGTTTTCTTTGGGCTTTTAGAATATTTTCTTGAGCAGTTGGGAGGGTTTTAGTCAGTTGGTAGAGTTGGGTCAAGATATTTTCTTCCATTATTTCATCTATTTTCATGTGGGGCATTTAAGAATTGTGGTCATATACAAGATAGAAGGGAATAAATTTGGTAAAAGCTTGTTTTGATGTGTGATATGCAAATAGTGTTGATGCAATAAATTCATCCCAATTTACCTTTCCCTCAGTTATTTTTGCTAAAGATTCACATAGAGTCCTATTGAAGTGCTTCACTAATCTATTTGTTTGTGAGTGATATGGGGTAGAATAAAGATATCATATTTGAAATTTTCCCAATAAAGCTTCAACTATTTCATTCCTAAAATATGTTCTATAATCAAAAAGTATGTGTTTTGAACATCCATGTTTGCAAATAATAATTTGATAAATAAAATCTGCAATTCACTATCCTGTAATATGAAAGATTGCTTTAGCTTCAAGCTATTTTGTAAAATAGTTAGTTACAACAATGATATATTTGTTTCTCTTGCTTGTGATTGGAAGGGGTCCCACAATATCAATGCCTATTTTGGAGAAGGGGTCACCAACTGTAATTGGATGTAAGGGTCCAGGGGTCCTGAATTTGCCTCGTCATTGACATTGGTTATAGGTATTAATATAATGCTTTATATTCTCAAACATTTGGAACCAGTAATATTGATCACGTAGTTTTTCAAAGACCTTGTCCACACCAAGATGTGCTCCAGTGGGATGGTTGTGTAGTAAGTATAAGATTGGTTTCACTTCATGTTTTTGAATTACATGGAGTAATTGATTCCTTGTTTTTCTGCGGAAATCCTTTTTGTAGAGTTGGATGTTTTTCATGTTTTTACTTGTCTACTTATAAGTACTTCACTTTGGGATTATGCAGTTATCACTGAGAGCCCTGGGGCT
>CAJVPT010006918.1:0-10575 GCA_910592055.1 Acaulospora colombiana
ACAGGAAGAAATGGGAGACATACAAAAAAGGGTAATTAGGATTGGAACACATAATGTCAGAGACATCACAAATAAGATGAATTAAAGAAATCTGATTGAAGAAATTACAGAACAAGAGATAGGTATAATGAGTTTATATGAAACAAAACTTATCCAAGCTAATTTCAAATGGACTTTTGATAAACAAAGAGCCTACAAACACTTCTACACACCAATCCTGACACACCCTTTGGAGCAGAAGTTAGCCTCCTTATTAGAAGAGACTTAGAAAAAAAGATGGTATCAATTGAAGAAGAAGATGGATATATTATAGCTACCAACTTGCTAATAAAAAAGAAAAAGATCTGTATTATACAGGTCTATATTTTATCAGATAAGCAAAGGTGCAAAAAGTATAGGAAAAAATAATCAGCCTTAGAAAACAAAACATAAAAAATGCTTTTATACAATTATAATAGGAGATTTTAATACTGCTTACAATCCATTGGAAGATAGAACCTTATCTTTCAAAGCAAAATTAAATCCTCTTGGTATCCTGAAATTCCACTGTTTGATTTTCATGATGAGTGGGGGTTTATAGATACACAGGCCATATGGGAAGAAAAAACAAGACTCCTACAAGATGGAACATAACAAGCAGTATTAGAATTGACTATATTTGGATATCACAAAGATTATCAAGATATTCATTACTACAATTTGATAATAAAGAGATAAAAGAAGTCACAGAAAGTGACACACCATTATTTCTATAACTTTGCATAACAATAATTTCTTTACATAAAGTAACACCATAAAGTCTCCTAAACAATAATTAAGAAGAATAGATATTAAGGGAACATCTTCAGAAAAATGGCAGATCTTTCATTAAAACTTAGATCACAAGTTCAAGACAACACTGGAATCCCTACTTAAAGAAGAACCCAATAAAAATGAAAGGAAAAACCAAGCAAACAAGATCTGGAAAACCTTTGAAGAACAAATCTGCAAAACAGCTTTCAACAAGCTTACAACCAAGAAACCAATTATATATAAAGAAAAACCTGAATATAGATATAATTTAGAGTTCATTACATACAGAAAAGCCCTATAGCTGAAAGAGCTCTTCAAGAAGGCTGAAGCATCAAGAAAAATAGCCAAACTACAAAACCTCAGCTTAACAATAAAGAAACACAATGCAATACATAACCCTAAATATCAGATTGAAAACCATTGTATCCAACATAGTATCACCAACATGTCCTGGTCATTATTGAAAAAGGATATTTAAGATGCAATAAAGGGATTGAAATTTATCAGTCAAAAGATTGAAGCCAAGAAAACAAGAAAGACAATCAAAACAGCTTTGGAACAATGATACAATAATCTAAAATTTAATCAAAGAAGAATGGTAAGCTCCCTAACAAACAGAACAAAAAGCAAGATTGTGCTGGACAGAGTTAAGATCATACAGGATAGTACAGAATACATAACAATCAAAACAGGTGAAATAGAGAAAGAACTAAGGTAATACCATCTAGAAGCATTTAAAAAAAGAGACACCAATTTCAATAGCCTCACAGAAGACTGAAAAGAGGAGTATAGACCCAAGAATTATATTAAGGAACTATGGTATAAAGATCTTCTCGAGACAATCTCACAAGAGGAATTAGATAAAATACTTCAAACATTTCCAAACAACAAGGCACCAAGATGGTCACAAATTAGCTATAAAATGCTTAAAAAATTGAGTTAGGAGGGAAAGGAAATTCTGAAAAAAATGTTAAATAACTTCTTGAGATAGAAGGTAACCTCCACTTGTTGGAAACAGAGCCATATATATCCCATAGTCAAATCAAAACCATGGGAGTGTGAGCTAATAAACATAAAACCAATAGTTTTGTTAGAAGTCATAAGAAAGTGTTTCACAAAAATCCTTACTAATAGGATGGGAATTATCTGTAAAATTAATAATATCCTCAAAGGTTCCAACTTCATGGGTCTTCCTGAAAAAATTATATTAGAATCAATCCAAATCCTTAACAATATCTGCAAAGATGCAAGAGAAAATAAAATGGAATTGTGAATACTTTTTCAAGATACCACTAAAGTCTATGACACATTAGTCTGAATATGCTAGTCAAAGCAATAAAAAGGATCAGAATACCAAAGGATTTATCAAGATCATGCTGAGTCTATTTCAAGACAGAGAATTTCAAGTCATCTTTGAAAATGATCTCACAGAATTCATAAAAGCAAGGGATGGTATCAATTAAGAGGAAACTATCTCATCACTGCTATGGCAAATATTCTATAATCCTTTACTCTGCAAGATTCAAAATGACAAAAAAAGGGGATACAAAATATTAGTTACCTAGAACTCAGATCTCAAAAGACAGATCACAAAAAGGCTAGAATCAAGACATATGACTATAGCCTTTATAGATGATAAAACTTGGATAGCAAGATCCAAAAAGGATATGAAAAAAATTCTTAAAACTGTGAGAGTCTTCTACAAAGTCAATAATTCCCAAATTAATAGTAATAAATCAGTCCTAATTATTATCAACAATTCTAATTGCTATTCAGAAGAAGTTCAGGCCAGTATAGAAAAAGAAGTGGTAAAGGAGCTCAGCAAGGCAAAACATACAAGATTTCTAGGAATTTGGATCAGCAATCAAAAAACTGCAGTTGAACTCAAAAAAAGGGTGCTAAAAGAGATTAATATAGTGATCAGAGCTCTTAAAAGCTAAAAATTAATAGATAAACAAACCCTGTATATTCTAAACAGGGTATTAATTTCCAGGATAGAATTCAGGATACAGCATAGTATATTACCCTAGAAAATATATATCACTCTAATAGTAGCATATAGAAAGCTCTTCAAAAACAAGAGTACCCTATGTAGATCTATATCTAATGTGTAATACATCACCTAAAGATTTATAACCTGAAAAGCATCTGGATGCTCTAGCGAGAAAGTCAAATAACAGGATTATGTAATAAACTAAATGATCCTGGTTCCATAGGAATCACAACAATTATCTAACTCAAACAAGCATAGATAAAGAATTGGAAACCACTTAACCTATTAACATGCAACTTACTGAACTATTTATTAGATAAAGGAAACTTTATGCTCCAAGTAATGAAGTTGGCTAAAGATATAAAAATTATCTTTACAGTTGGAAATAGCAAGAAATCTTCAAATAGAGCAAGGGAAATAGTTTAATTAAGGAACACCTTATATTAGAAAAAGCCATACTATCACTAAGAAACAATAAACTGTTATACATAGACTAGCTAATCAATCAAGCTAATAAAGAAATTAGGAATTTGTGAATGCTCCAACTACTTCAGAATACCAGTAAAGGTTCTATTTCTAAATGGTTTTCAAGCTTTAATAAAACTCTTTCAAGTAATAGGGTAGGCCAACTCATGAGTATGTGGAAAAGAGATTGGACAAAGTGGGAACTAGAATATATTGCAATTAATTCAGACTGTAACAAATGACAAAAACTATAGATAATTACAAAGAAAGCTGGGCATTACATAATCTGGGGAAAACTATAACTGACAAAAGTATGATACAAAATTAAAGTCGAACACTTCAATTGCAGTAATAATGATAACGCTCAAATGATAATATTAAGAAGATGCCTAGAATACCCAGAGGGTACAAGACAAGAAGGGGAATGTATATTAGAAAAAGATATAAAAGATATACTGTATATGAAGTTTTATATCTCAATACAAGAAAGTTAACCAGAAGAGCTCAAGAACTAACAATTTCCTACTCCAAGACATCGCTAGAAGGAACAATGAAAAAGGTTACTAATATGGATTCAAATCCTCAAACCTTAGCTTTAACAATATAGTAAATCATGTAAATATTGAAAGATGGGAAGAGGTCATCATTAGAAACAATGTTATAGAAGGAGTATATTAGGACTATCTAATAGAAATACTTCAATGCAACCTGGGATTCAATGTTAAAAACTAATTTTTTACTCCGACAGATCACTTATTAATCATGGAAAAGAAGAAATAAAAATGGGAGCAGCATGGATCCAGATAGGAGATATAGGTAAAGCAAGTAGATTTCAGACAGGAGTAGATAGTTGGTCCTCCTCAACATGTATAGAACTTGTAACAATTGTCACAATACTTCTGGTAGTTCCAGTGGGTAGCGACATAGAAATCTATACAAATAATGATGGGTCCCTAAAGTATTTAGCATATAAAATTTTGCAGATCTCTTATGTCCCTTTTTGAGGGACAAAATTCATAGCTCTTCACTTTAATAGAAACAAAAGTCAGGAAATGTTATAAATCAATTATTTGAATAATGGAGAACAATTGTGGGTAGTTTTTTTATAGTTATTAATTTAAAATTTTTAATTTTTCCTAGTAAAGGACATTTGACTTATGTTCCTGCCTCCCCCTTTAGGAATCCATCTTTATATACAGATAGTCAGGCCTGTATCTTAAAGTGAAAAACAATAAAAAAAGATGATCCAAAGCAAACGCACAAAAGATGGTTAAAGGAAAAAAACTGGTTCCTGTGGACACAAATATTAGAATTGATAAAGAAAAAGACCATAAAACTATAACTTATCAAGATCAAATCAAATTTCAATGCTTATCACAATAAAGAAGCAGATGTCCTAGTCAAAAAAGCTCTGAAACTTCCAGCAATAGAATGGAAAGAGCTGATCTCATACAAGATCATCACAGAAATTAGATGGCAAGAAAAGATGCTGGATGATCCAATAAGATAGTTTGTTAAAAAAGTAAACAATAAAACAACTGCCTTCTAGTGAATACAACAAAACAGAATGGAAAAAAGATGGAGTCATCAAACTATAGAATAGTAAGATCATATTTGGAACCTTGTATAAGAAAGAGTGAAAGAAGGACCTATGACACTTCCTTTAAACAATTGTAGTAAAAAAGCTTCTTCATAAAACTAATGAATGATGAGCTATTAACTCTGAACAAGCTGACAACTAAAAGGTCTGATCTTTACAAACAAATAAAGTGTATTGTATACAGTCAGCAAAGTTAAACTTTTGAATATTTACTAGAGTGTCCAGTATACAAAAAACAATTACAGAAAGCATAAAATAAAGAACAAGATGGGATCCTTAGAGACTTCAGAGGGCTCTTATAAGAGAGAAAAAAAGAGACAGAAGAAAAACATGCAAGGTTGATTATCCATGACAAAGAAGAAATAGCCGAGTTGAATAAATGGATCTCTAAACTGGTAAAACAAACCTCAAAAACCAGTTAGGACACTCTAAGCTTTTTCATAAGGCTAGTAAGGAAATATCTAATTCTAAAAATGGTAGATTTGAAATTCCATAGAAAAATAATTAATAATAAGACAAGAAGATGGATGTCAAAGATGTAAAGAAGAGTGTGCAACCAAATAAGGAAAAAGATTTAGAACAAAAGATGTAAGAAGTTAATCAATGAAAATATTTATAGGAGATCTATAGAGTAGAAAAAATCAATTGATCCTCAGGCACGCACAGCTTAAAATCATTAATTCCCAAAAGTAAAGATCTTCTACCAGAGGAAAGAACTCAAGAAAATGAAAGCCTGAAAGAAATTCTACTCAAAGGTGTTACTTATAAAATGAAGTGGTTGGGTTTTAAGCTTGATCAGAATAATGGATAGTGATCTGCAGTGGTGATCTATAGACAATGATGTTAAGGGTTGAAAGGATATTCACCTGAATCATTAACAAAGTGATAAATCACTTCCGAAGTTGCACTTAGAGTTTTAGTATATTAAGACAAAACAGTGATAAGTAAGTTAGATAAAGTCTTAGCTTTAGCAAATTATTTAAAATGTACAGTATATAAATATTTAATAAAGCATATGTACCTAACCTGTCCTAGAGTTTTAAAAAAAAAAAATTAATCAAATTATTAATTAAATAACTATGCCAAAACTTAAAAGCTGAAATAATATAGTTGTGACAAAGACAAAAACTAATAAAATAATCAAAAAAAACTTTTTACATTTCAACTATAACTTTTTTAAGATTGACAAATATATACTAACAAATAATAAATATCAATCTCTTCTCCTATTCTATTATATAGATATTTTCTTTTTAAAAATCCAATTAATAGCAAAAGATGACTAACTATATTAAACTATTTAACTTATCTAGTACTAATAAACAAGACAAAATGCTTCAAGTCAAAACTAAACTAAAAAATCTGAATTCAAATTAAAAAAAAAATTTTTTTTCTATTTGCATAAAAATTTTTGAAAATTTTCTTTTATAATAACAATCCAAAGTATAAAAGAAAAAATATAATATTTATTAAAAGCTTCTGTGACAAATATAATTATAAGAAAAACTAAAATAAAAGATTTAACAGTCACTATACAGGTGAAAAAATTATTATAAAAAATAGCAAGATTTTTAAACTAACCTCAAAAACAAAACTTTCAAACAAAATTTAATTCAATGTTTAGTATTAAAAAATTTGAATAGTAATTAGAGAAGAGAAACTTGTAGAAGTCATAATAAATAATTAGAACAATACTTAAGACCAGAAGAATAATATAAAACTCAAAAAGCAAAGTAAAAAAAAAAAATATAAATCCCAAAACAGTTGCCATAAAAATTTTTAAAACTATAGAAGAAATGAATACTAAGTTCAGATTATTATTACCAATAACAGTAGTATTAATAACAATAATATCAAAGAAAGAAAAGAGATCTTGAATAATATAAGCAATATTATTAACAATAGATTTAGTTTCAAGGAAGAGTAGTAATTGAAAACTCCAGAAACTGAACAAATAAACTTTCAGAAAATCTACAATATGTTTTATTCAGATAAGGTATACATAGACTCAGATGAATTGCTTGAAACCTCAACAAAAGAAAAAATCTATCAAGTAAAAGTAAATTGAGTATCTATCAATCTTGAAACTGTTGTGGGTTACATAAGTGACACAATTTATTAATAATGGTTTAGAATTAAAAACTTGAAAGTTTGATATGAAAGATTGAATGTCATAAAATAAAAAACTATAGATTAAGACTCAGGTACTAATAAGAGAACTATGTGAATCTAACAAAGTATAGAAAGTTTAGCAAAGTTTAGGGTAAACATAGCTGATTATAAAGTAGATAGTCCATTGTTAGTTAGAAAAGTATAAATAGTTTACCAATATATGCTGAGAAGACAGTGTTGAATATGTTAAAAAATAGCTTTTATTGTAAATAGAGATAAGAGTTAGTGATATATAAGAGAAACAAAATATAGATAAAGAAACACTTATCCTAGGTCAAGTCAATCACCATATTTCTGTTTTCCTTAAGTATTCTTTATAGAAGGTATTCTCTTCTTTGTATCAATTGTAAATATTTGTGAGTCATCTGGATTATGTAAGACCCTACAAATTAGTGACAGACTTGTCAAATTAGTCCATAACAAAACATATATATATAAAGAAGCCAATTAAATCACTAGTAATTGCAATACTATTGGACAATTATTATAAGACTATGATTATATATGAAATTGAGATTACTGATAATAATGCTTTTAAATTTAGATTAGTATCTTAATAAATATTACCAATACAAAACCCAATTTATTAAAATCTGGAATATTTAATATAACTAGTGCATATGAAGAACAGTTCAAAAATAGATATTTTATAAGGATACCTTTTATATATATATATTCAATAATTAGAACCTGTATTATGAGAAAAAAAGAAACTAATATAATATAATACTTATAAACTTTTCATAAAAAACTTTTGTAAAAAAATTAAAAGAAATTAAAAATAATAAATATTCAAGCCTACTATTTTTTTCTTAACTACTTGAATAAAAACAAATAATTAACTATTCTTTATTATAAAAATAATTAAGACTTGAATAGGGCAAAAGGTACAAATCTTTATCTTTAGAATACAAAGTTATTTTGAATAACAAAAACTATCAAACTATGTTTTCGTTATAATATCTATAACTATTATTATACCTAATATTCAATAGTAAAGGAAAATCTAGTACAAAAAGACAAGATTAGTAGACTCAGATAGTCAAGGTTTCTTCTTTCTAACTCAAGAGATTACTCTTTTCTAGGTAAAGCAAATGGCTCAACATCAGATCTTCTATTATACGATGCACTTACTTTAGTATTACTAAGAAAATTTATAAAATAACAAGAATAAAAAATATACTAGAGATATTAGACAATTCCAGATAGACATAAAAGCTATCAAATATCAAGTGCATATATTAAATAAAAGAGTTTCAACAATTGAAGCAAGCCCATATATTAAGATCAAAAAGTCAGTTATAGTAGATTTTTTTTTTTAAAATATGAATTGTTTTCAAGAAGTTTAAGTTTCAAAATCTATTATCCAAAAGAATGAATATAAAACAATAACAAGAGATAATAAATAGAAAAATCAATCAGATAAAGTCCATAATAACATCAACTATAAAAGAAATTATAAATTTTTTAAATGCACCCATTGACATTGGTTATAACAAAACAGATTTCTTCTTTCTTTTAAATAACTATAATCAGTAGATCCTCAGGAAACAGAGCCTGCAACAGATAAAAAAAGAAAAGAGTGAATGTCAATAAATCACAAAACACTTGAAAAATATGAACTTTAAATGTTAAAGGAATTATACAAAAGCAAATAAGCCAGCAATACTTGAATACTGTCAAGAGCAATAAATAAACATACTAGGAATTACAAAAACATGGCTACCAAAGAACACAAAATGGCAGGATAAAGAAGAAAAATATCAAATTTGGTTAACAAAACTAACGCAACAATCTTATGGAACTGGAGTGAGCATTTTAATAACCAAAATGGACAATACATATTTACAGGTTTGAGGAATACATTAATGAGATCTCTTGATAGACATGGTATTCAAAGGAAGAATACAATATAGAATTCTAACAATATATAACACATCAAATGGGTCTATATAACAAACAAGACAGAAGCAAACTTCTACAATAGTGCAAAATGAAGATTAGTAAAGCAAAGAGCAATAATATACTTCTTATTATAGTAATGGAAGACCTCAATAATATAACAGATATCAAAAGGATCACACATCAGAGAAAGTTAGAGAAAACAAATTCTGGCATCTAATCAATACACTCGTGGCATTTAATTTAGCAAATACATATAGACAAGTTTATCAACTCAAAAGAAGTTACACATATAATAGACCAAAATCAAATATGGTGGCAGACTTGACTATGTGTAGGTCTCCAGCCCATTTACAGAGGATGAGAAAAAAAGGTGGAGCATGGGATACTTCCGTGATAATTTGGAGAGAGATTATGATTCTATTGTGGAGGAATAAAAAGGAATGAAGATACCAGAAAATATCTTAAATTTTTAACAGATCGGGATAGGCTGGTTGGTGGAGTTATCACGTCGTGGTATACTAAAAAGCGGTTTAAGTACTGTATGGCTCGATGATCTTATGGAAGAATGGGAAAAAATCCAAAGTATGCATGTTATTTATGCAACCTAATTATACTAGAAATGCGTTGATTTGTTATCCTAATATTAAATATATATTTTTTTTTTGATGAATTTTACTTAGACCGGATGATCTTAAATGGTAGGTCATTAAACCCGATTTGACATTACGTCCAAGGTTCACATTGTGTAATGAAGATACGATGAAGGTGCGATGAAGTCACGATAAACTTTTTTCCTATATAATTATAGATTTCTCATTCGTACTACCCATTAATTACTTTTTTAATCGCTGAAGCCGTCATTTAACGTTGCAGGTTCCTCCGTCAGCGTTCCTTTTATTCCTTCATCTGATCTTCCGAAGGTTGAGGAAGTGAGAGGATTTAATGCCGAAGAACTTAATGACTTTTTGAAAAGGAGGTTAAACGACATTGATAATCAAATAAATACGTTAACAGCTGAAGAAGTAGATGGTTTAACCTTTTTTAATTTAACACACGAAGGTCTTAAAGCTTATGGAATATCTCTTAAAGCTTCTACAAAAATCATAAAATTGATTAATGACATTCAAGGAAGTAAGTGAACTTATTCTCGCCCAAACTGTGGCAATAATACAGAATACTTACTTATTCTTGTGCTTTTCTTTCCTGCTTATTATTGCCCAAAAAACATTCACGTTATCGTAGAGCAACCCGTTGCTGGTAAGTGAGTCGTAATAAATTTAGATAACACGACCTTGCTGGATTTTTTGATACCCATTTTTTCGTCTTTATGTCTTTATTATGTGACATCGAATATATAATCATGCTTTTTATTTACTGCTCCTTATCCTTAAAACTCCTCCCGTAACACATTAGTTAAGAAAAAAATCGCTGATGCATTTCCTGGAGGTATGTATTAAGAAATTCTGCAACAAACTCGTCGTTCTTATGCTGAGACTGATCGGACGTACTATTTATATGCTAGGTCTGCCATATGTGATACCAGAACCTTTGCTTTACTCTACTGGTGCTGTTTGGGAATATCAACCTCATCCATCATTGAAACATATTTTGCGAAGGGAGCTTAAAAACCATTACACAAATTTTCTTT
>CAJVPT010006919.1:0-10574 GCA_910592055.1 Acaulospora colombiana
GAAAGAAATGGTCAGTAAAATTAAAGAAAAGTAAGTATATTTTTATATTTTATTAAATATGATAAAATAAATATTAAACATGTTACAATTTTAAAGTTTTTTAGAAGCTTTTCAAAAATACAAGAAGTGTGATATAGAAAATACTACATCAGGCAGTGGCAAAAATATTTAAGAGACAGTTAGTTCAAAGCTGTTTAAGCAGCATTATGTAGAAAAACCAGATGAATTACAGTTATATTTTTTTCTTCTAAACATGAGTGATGAAATTGATATATTAGAGTAGTGGAAAATACATGAACATCAATTTTCATATTTGGCACTTATGGCACATGATTATTTGGTAGCACTTGCAATAAGTGTTCTATTAGAACAAGCCTTTTCGGCAAGCAAAAATTTAATAACCGACAAAAGAAATAGGCTATTAGACAAAACAGTCAAGGCATGTATATGCTTGAGGTTATAGTGGAAAGGGCCTTTGGCAAGGAATGCTGATGGTTTATTTTAAATTTTATTTTTTTTGTTGTATTGTTTAATATATTATCAGAACTATCTTTATTGTTTAAGCTTTTTCTAAGATAAAAAAAAAATTTTAATAAAACAAGTAGCCTGTATGTTGCAGAATTTATATAACAATGCTGCTATGGCATCTAATATAGTACTGGTGTAGGCCAATTGATGCAAGTTGCTGTAATTGTTTGGGTAGATAGTAATTGTTAATAATCGATCAATATAAGAGTGATCTATAGTAGAAAAACGTGATTGGGCAATAAATAAAAAAAAAAACTTTTTTCAATTTTTTTGTTGATTTTTTATTTTGCTCCTTTTACTTTTATCGCTTTACCATTCCTGCTGCCAGGTATCTTGTCTAGGAATTTTTTTTTTACCTGCAAATGTTTTTTTCCTGTTCTTGCTAGTTCTCAAAAGAATGTATACACCTCTTTATATATTGGCTAAACAATTGATTTTATTTAAATATATACAGCTACCTGCCACCATACAGCTACAATCGAAGATATATTTTTATCGCTTGTTAATGTTTTTACAGCTGTTACATTAACTACCTTTGCTTTACTGCAACTGTATATCCAGTTTTTTCTTTACTGACTAAATAAACTGGCACCTTTGCTAACTACTTTAACTGGCATCTTTTATTGATTAAATAATCTGACACCTCAACTATCGATCACACCTTTATATCGATTCCCTGTTCCCACTATGTTTACAGCCAAGTAAGTATAAGGCACTGGTATTTTGTTGCTATTGGAGCTTTTATATTTATTTCTAAAATACTGGTATAGGTAATATGATGCACATCTCAAAGAAACAGAAACAGATCGAAGCTAATGGTAAGTAAAATGATCGAAAGGGGGAAACAAAAACCTAAGAGTCTTTTACTTGGCAAGTTTATAAAGTTATCTTCAATGGGAAACCCTGGACTAATTCTTGTAGGCTGACCTTCGTAAAAGTGTAACTAGCTGCTATTGATAAAGTTCGATATTGCTTCCAGTGGGAAACCCTAGACTAATATATTAAATTTTGTCAATAAAATGTTAGGCAAGCTTAAATCTTCTACATTGCTACTACTGCCTCCAGTGGAAAATCCTGGACTAAAGCAGAGCTCTCGAACATTTAAGCAGGCATTTGTGAGTTGCAAGTTGGATTGTTGACAATTTAACTTGCAGCTAGGTTTTTCGTTTCCTATTGCACTGGTAAGTTGTACATGTATATATATAGCTAATACCTGTTTTTTAAATATATATAGAAATTTATACTGCTGCCCTGCATTTACTTGTGTCATTGAAAAACGATAATCCTGAGGAGTATGTTGCCTACTTGCAAAGTCCTTCCATTAAATTAAAAAGTGTTTGACTGGCTGTGTCTGATCCTAATATGGATTCTTTTTCAAATATAAATATATTGAAGTATATGTACTTGCTATATATATTTTATTAATGCTAAAAAATTAGGAAAATTGGTGAAGAAAATTTGTGAGGTTCTTGAGATTTTGCCATGCCGATGATGTAGAAACTGTAGCTACTTTTAAAGCAGACATTGACAAAATAAAAAAAAATAAAATAAAAACACATAAAAATTTTATAAGTTCAAAAAGTTTTAAAAATAAAAAACAAAGTTAATACCTTTATATTTCAGGTCAGGGAAAATCTGATGACACAAAAACACTTTGCTGATACCCACGATGTAAAAATGATATTTCTCAAGTCTTTGCCTGAATATAATGCAAAAAAAATCAAAGGAAAGTGAGTGTATAAAAAAATAAATCCATTGTCTTCACAAGTACAAGCTATCAATGCTGCCTTCTGTCTGCCAAATGTAATAAAAAAAAATGTGGAAATTATAATTTGTGACAAAGATTTAGATAAGGTGGTGCTTGCTGTATATCGTAATTAGATTGGACTCGAGGTTTTAAATATCATGCAAGGTACAGTGCTGGAAATGTTCTGACTACAAAGAAGGGTTGTCCAATCCAATGGTATATCGAAACTTAATCAAGGAGCACTGGTAACTGCTGGGTATATAAATTTTATATATATTTAATTTTATACTTGAGCAGTACTGACAACAAGTTTTAGATACCTGTCGAGAAGGGAATGTGAAATTTTTACACATGTTTTCAATATACTGAAAGAGTTATGAGAAACAAGTCAGCAGTACCTGCATGAAGAAAAAGTTGTCACGATGAACAGCCTCCTGTTTAACTATACAATGGGTATTTTTCCTGCTGATGTGACTTCGAGTATACAGCAAAAAATTGCCAAGCATGGGCTTCCAAGGTTAGATGAAACCAAGTATGGAACAGTCGAAAAAGGTATCTCAGTTTTTTATAACAATAAGGAAATCAAACTTAACCATCTCTTGGGTTTCTGTGAAGCATATGCATCCTGGAGATATAGCAAATTTGCCCATGCCAATACAAATTTCCTGAATCATGCAATTGCAGCCAGTTGCCTGAGAGGAATTCATTTCGAAAGTGATCCAGAATTTACTTGCTAAGAAGAGGATTTCGATGGAGGCAACCTCTATATGGCTGAATGGGGAATAAAAGTAGAGATGACTGGTATTTTTATAAAAATAATAAAAAGTTTGGAATGTAAAATACTAAGTATTTATTTAAATTTTTATACAAGGCAACACTCTTTTTTGCTGGCCAGAAAAAGAGCTACATGGTATAACTGTTTTGCTGAAAAAAGGTATAACTAGTGGTTTATCACAAAACCTGGCAAAAAAAACAGTAGCAGCATTTAAAAAATGAAAAGAAAGTACCAAAAAAGAAAAACTATGAAGTATAACAAGAGCAATTGCAACAAGATCCCCTTGCTTTGCTAGTACTGGAAGAATTGATAAAAAAAAACCCAGGCAGTAACAATACTGCAAAAAATTTAAATTATACAGGTGTATATTTTAATTTAGAAGAAAATAATTGTGAATGGCAATAAATTTTAAATATTAAAAATGTAAATTATTAGCTAAATATTTATATATAAAACTTAAAGATGGCAAGTAAACATTAGGTAGGAAAAAACAGATAAAAAAAAAATACGATTAAAAAAATATCAGATTAACCAAATGAATACAGATCATATAAAAATAAATCCATTCAGATATGAATCAGATTAAATAAAAACTGATCTGATCGGATTCGGATCAAATTTACCTAAAATCCGATTCGATCTGATCTGTTGCGATTCCTATATGGCAGTGACAACCTGCTAGCAATAATGCAATATATTAAAAGGGTTTTTATCCAAAGATATTGTAAAATAAAATATTGTTTCCAAGATTGAACTTAGAGGCTTTTTTGCTTATAATAAGTTAGTTAGATTAGAATAATAGTTTAGCTATAGTATATATTATGCTGCTCAAATAAAAATATACTCATGTTTTTAATTAATTAATAAATTGACAATCTAGTTTGGCTATGGGTACTCAAAAAAAAAATAATTCTTTTTGCTGATCTTCTATCTACATATAACAAAGATGTTTGTAAGAAATATTTAATTTCTTTACTAATAAAGTCTTAATACTATTTCTAAACCAACTTGAAGTTTTATTTAAAGAGATATTTTCAAACTTTTTCTATTGTTTATATTCATTTTCAAACAAAAATTTGACTTCTTATGACCTAAAAAGGTTAGGAAACATCTTCTCTACCTATAGCAAGAAAGTTTTACAAAGAAGAAAAACTAATAATGTAGTACTTGCCTTTCATATTAGTAGTGAGATATAGCAAACATCAAGTTATATTTTCAAGATATTTGCCTACTATATCTTTCCTTTTATAGTTGTCTAAAATTTTTTAATTTTCTGAGAAATTTTGCCTATCTCAGTTTGCTTCTGAATTTTAAGTAATATAATCTATTGCAAAATATGATTGATAAATACAAAATATGTTAGTAACTAAATATAAACAAGTTTCTACTAATTATTCTATATGTTCTGATGATATCATTGGTAATAGGAAGAGTTAATTGATACCCTGTTTCTACTTTATTTTTTCAATTGGATTAATCTATAGATCAAGTTCCATGTGATTAATAAAATATAAGCAACAAGTTTTCAGGTAATAAAAAAACTATTATTTATTTAAACTAAGATTTTTATCTCTTATTATCTCAATCTGATAAAGTTCAAGATCAAGGTCTTCTTTTTATCTCAGTCAGACAATAAAATTGAATAGTTTCTGGTTCATGTTAAGCTTTAACTCTTTGGTTACTATTAAAAATACATTTTTATAAAAGTTGTTAAAGGATATTATAATTGACAAGAATCTTTATCACTGTTCGAAATCTTCTATCATTATAAGATAAAAGAACTGTTAAGAAATTTGACTTTTTAAGTAATAGAAGATATTCATCAGTAAAATTTTTTTAATTAAGCATTATTACTAGAAGATATTATACTAAAACAATATGACTTAGTTCTTATTAAGTTATATAAGAACCTGGAATTTATTATAAGTTATCCATTTATTATCAATGGATAAAAAATTATTACATAAAGAAAGTTGAAACCAAGTGTGTTACTAGAAATAAAAATACCTACTAGGTAATAAGTCTTTTCAAACAGTATATAAGAAAATAATTAAAATAAAAAATAAATAAGTTTTTTAGATAGTTAAAAGAAGAAATGATATTCTAATTAAACATTTCTTATTGAGAAAAGATCTTGAGAAACAAGTCTTTGAAGAAAGTTGGAAATTTTTTTTTTCAATTTTTACTCTTTTGTTTTTTTGTGTCTATTTAGAAATTTTTATATATTTTCCTTTTTCTTTTCAACTAATTTTTTTATAGTTTTTTGTATTCCAATGGCTTGGTATAACATTTTTTTTTTTTATTTAACAGGCTCATGCCTAATCTTTATTAATTTCCAAAATACATTTTATACAATTGTGCAAGGCACATGTACAAGAGTATATATCTGGGGTGAATAAAGAATTTGATAAGCTAATGTTACTTTGAGACTTATTGCCCTCTTTTTTATAAAAAAAATCCACATTTCAATAAGCATACAGATGTTATTAAAGAAAAATAAAAGAAAAATGAAAGGAGTGATTATATGCTGTTTTGAAAAAGTAACTGTGGTATTTATTAGTAATGTCCATCCTGTTTTAAATTTCTCTTTTAATGGAGATCCAGGAGAGCTTCTATTGAGTTTTTACGGAAATAAGGTAAAGATAAGGAGGAAAACTTTATAGTTTTAAGACTTGTGGGAAGTGAGTAATCAAGAAGGTTCAGGTGATATATTGATATCTGCATAAATGACTTAAAAGTCTTCCAGTATATCATCAATTAAACCCATTCCTATCTAAATATGGGTATACTTACTCATCTGTGCAATATATTTCAGATTTAATTACTTATAGAAGGACTGTACCTAGCTCTATAGTTGACATATCCTGCTGGTGGCTTTTGATTTTAATAATCATCAAGGATCTCCCAAATTATTCAACTGGCTCATATGTCACTGCTGACATTTTCAGACTTGAGTTTCGATTTGTGTAACAGTGTTAATCTTTTAGTTTTCCAGCTTGGGATTTTTTGGAAATAGGATGAAAACTTCCTGGTTTACTATGCTCACTAGCTTTATTACTGAGTGTTTCTAATTATCTTCTTCACATTTTCTGGTTGGACTTTTCCAAGCAGTAGAAGTGAGAACCTACCTAATATGCAATTAGAAATAGGTGGCTTTGATTTTTAAAAGGAAACAATCAAGTCTATGACTTTTATTTAGCAGATTTTAATTTACATTCAATCAATAGATCTACTTAGTGACAGTACAGTATATTCATATACCTCCATTCATATTACTCTATTATATTCTATGTAAACTAAATAATTACTATATACATCAACTATTCTTAGCAACCTATCAATATTAACTAGTTATACTAACTTATGCTATATGTACAAGTACCACCTTATCGGTAAGTCATGCAATTCCTTCTTGATTTTTCTTAACACAATTTTTTCTTAAGAGTAGGCTAATTATCAGGTCGTCGAATTTTCTTTATCCTAAACCCGGTATTTTGATTCTTTGAAGTGATCTATAGGTTTTTCTTTCTATTAAGGCCTCCCAGTAGTTAGGATAAAGAATGCTCTGCACTGTCCAGTGCTTAGTTATGATCTATTCTAGAAGTATTCTATCGGTTAATTGGATCTGCTCTTATTATTGCCAGAGACAATGTTACCAATTCAAAATTGTCTTAGCTTTGACTTCAGAAATTGGTTCAATTACAATCTTTTTATATAAATCATCTATTTGATCAACCAATTCCCCTGCGATTAGTAGCTATATTCAGAAACATAAGATATATATAGTTAAGCCAATGAATATATGTTTATGCCCCCTATAAAATTTAAACTTGTATTTTGTGATTTGATCTATAGAGTATTAACCACTGCACTATAGACCCATAGATTGATATGACATATAGTAGTAACAACTTGCTAATAATAATATAATGAACTAGTAAGATTTTTATATAAAGATATAATGAAATAAAATATTATCCTTAAAGTTAAACTTAAAGATTTTTATGCTTATGACAAGTTAGTTATATTAGAATAATGGTTGGGTTGAACTATAAAGTAGTTGGTACGATCATCACCATGATATTTGTAATAAAAAAAATTGATATGATCATCATGATGATAAAATTATCATTTATTATCTATTATCAACTTATAAAATATAATACTTTTTTTTTTTTTAACCCACAGTCAGGTTAGCATGGCGTGTTTTTATTGTATATATACAAAGATATTTACAGGATATTTTGACTTTCACATACTAACTCACCCGTCGTCGAAAAAACTATTTCTCTAGATGCAACTTAGGGAATGATATTTCGCTCCTTAACTGGCTTGGATAAATCCTCTAGTCAATTAAATCATTGCCTACAGGTCATTACTGTAGATCATTCTAAATTCTGCCTGCAGTTAAAAACCAAACCATTTGATTCCATGACAAACCCAATCCTTAATAATCTCTGTATATGTCTTTTCCTCCTTCCTTTTGACAACCTCTTGCTCCTGGTCTTCTGAGGATGTAGGTTCTTCCTGTTCTTGCATAACCAGTATTCTAGATCTGTGTCCGGGTCTTCTGGTTCTTTTGTCCTCTTCAGTAATATTCTGCTTCTTTTCCCACTCTATTACCTTGGCGCAATGGCTGTTCCAAATATTCTCCTTAAAGTCTGTCCTCATCTTGTGACACAGCTTGCCAATTATGCTCTGTGTGGATGTCGGGGAAATTTTGAGTTGCTTTTTGAAGTAGTTCTTCAAGGATGTGGTTTCATTCTCTTTCATATATCCACAAATGGTGTTAAAGAGACTTCTGTCACATTGCTGGATTTCATCTAACCATTTACTTATCCAGTTATCAGTTGCGGTGTGGACTTTCTTCTTGTCTTTGACTTCTTTACTAATATCACAATTGATCTTTTCTTTTGCTTTCCTCCAGATGTCCTCTCTTGCTTCTTTAGTGGCTGGACATTCGAACAAATGTCCTAGTGTTTCTTCGTGGAGTTCACATACTGGACAAGTCGATATGGTATAAATGTCTAGTTTTCTTTTCTTGAGTATCTGCAATACTGGAAGTTCGTTGTGGGTTAGATTAGTCAGGAAGCTTTTATTTTTATTCGCCTTGAAAAAGGTGTTGAAGGTATTGGATGGGTTGAATTGGTTTCAGAAGGCCAACCAGTCTATGATTTTGTCACTCTGGATCTACAGATCCTGGATCCTTTTCTGTCCTGTCCAATCTTTCCCAATCTTTTTCCTGTTGAATGTCTTGATGAATTTTCTAATACTGATTTCAATTGTGTTCACTCTATGTAGCAACTGTCAGGACTTTCCCTAATTCTGGTAGTTAGTGCCAGGTTATTGGATTCTCATGTCTAGCTTGTTTGGCCAGTAGGTCTGCTTGATTATTGAACTTATCAGTTCCATGGGCTTTAACCTTCGTGATTTCCAAATTAAGATCTTTTTTCTTTACTAGGTCTAGTTCTTTATTTTTATGTGACGTCTTAATTTACTATATTTTATATTGAAATATTTTATAAGTATTTATAAAAGACTTCTTATAATCGTTGACGCTTTAAAAATAATTCATTTTGATATCCAATGCCGGCACCTTCAATACTCCTTTTTTGCAACATTTCTTCCGACTCTTGAGCGCCCCTATGCTTTAAAAGGCGTTTATTTATATAATTCAAACCTCTGGTATTTTTAATCAATGCGTTATCAATCCATAATATAGATTGATTTTGCGTATAATGTAAAGTGACCCTAGAAATCGAATTATCTATTCTTTCTACATGCCATAAACAAATACCCTCATTTTGGCAGCCAGTTATTAAAAAGTCTCCTACCGTCCATGCAATACTCAAAACAACATCAGGAATACATAAAACTGTTAGGCAACCACCAGATATTACTAGCCACAGTCGCACCGTCTTGTCTGAGCTTCCCGATGCCAGTAGATTGCCATCCGGTGAGATCGCTACACTATATACCAAACCACCATGTCCTTTTAAAATGCGCGGTTCCTGTTCCAAAGTCTTAAGGGACCACAGTCGCACCGTCCCATCTGAGCTTCCCGATGCTAGTAGGTTGCCATCTGGCGAGATCGCTACACTATATACCCAATCACTGTATCCTTTTAAAATTCGCGGTTCCTGTTCTAAACTCTTAAGGGACCACAGCCGCACCGTCCCGTCTGAGCTTCCCGATGCCAGTAGGTTGCCATCTGGTGTGATCACTACACTATTTACCCAATCACTGTGTCTTTTTAAAATGCGCGGTTCCTGTTCCAAAGTCTTAAGGGACCACAGCCGCACCGTCCCATCTGAGCTTCCTGATGCCAGTAGATTGCCATCTGGTGAGATCACTACACTATTTACCCAATCACTGTGTCCTTTTAAAATGCGTGGTTCCTATTCTAAAGTCTTAAGGGACCACAGCCGCACCGTCTCATCTTCACTTCCTGATGCCACTAGGCTGCCATCTGGTGAGATCGCTACACTCCGTATAGTGTCATCATGTCCTTTTAAAATGCGCGGTTCCTAATCTAAAGTCTTAAAGGACCACAGCTGCACCGTCTTGTCTTCACCTCCCGATGCCAGCAGGTTGCCATCTGGTGAGATCCCTATACTATTTACCCAATCACTGTGTCCTTTTAAAATGCACGGTTCCTGTTCCAAAGTCTTAAGGGACCACAGCCACACCGTCTCATCTGAGCTTCCCGATGCCAGTAAGTTGCCATCTGGTGAGATCGCTACACTCTGTATAGTGTCATCATGTCCTTTTAAAATGCGTGGTTCCTGTTCTAAAGTCTTAAGGGACCACAGCCGCACCGTCTCGTCTTCACCTCCCGATGCCAGTAGGTTACCATCTGATGAGATCGCTACACTATTTACCTGACCACTGTGTCCTTTTAAAATGCGCGGTTCCTGTTCTAAAGTCTTAAGGGACCACAGCCGCACAGTCTCGTCTTCACCTCCCAATGCCAGTAGGTTGCCATCTGGTGAGATCGCTATACTATGTATAATATCATCATGTCCTTTGAAGATATAAACATTTTCTAGTGTCTCGACATTATACAGATAAATTTCACAATGACTGCCGATAGCAAGCAAATGTCCATCGTGCGAGTAACAACAGCAGTTGCAACTGCTCTCATGTTTTAAAAAAGGCATCTCCCCGAATTCCACGCCAGACATATTAGCTAAGCTAAAGTCTGCGCACCGTAGCCATGCGCCTTGAAAATTGACATTGCTTAAATCTGCTCCTATAAATTGTACATGGTCAAATATTCCATAACTTAAATTTGCTCCGGCAATACGAATTCCATTTAGATTCTGTCCACTAAAAACAACTCTGGCTTGATTTAAAATTGTTATTGCATTAGCTGCCGCTATCTGAAAATCTGCTTCTGTTTTAGACATAAAAATGACAAGAGCGCAGAGAAACTTTTTATTAAGAGAAAATTTATTACCGATCCCGGTATAATTCGTTTTTTCGTTGAATATGTACAACAAGAACAAGAGTTTAAAAAAAAAC
>CAJVPT010006920.1:0-10570 GCA_910592055.1 Acaulospora colombiana
CTTTAAGTAATTGGAGCAACTTGATTTATCGAGTGAGCTTAGTTGCTTTTTGGGTTCCTTACAGTGTCAAGAAAGGTTTAACCTGCATTGAGCTAGCTATGAGCTATGTGAAGTTGATATTGGCTCCCTTTTTCTGACTGTGAATCAGTTTATAAGTCTGTTTTCTTTCTCATAAATTTTTAAGAAAAAAAAGTAAAAGAAAGTTAGTAAAGCAGTATATACCTCTTTCTTTGATGGTTCTAGGCAACTTGTAGTATGTGTATTGAAAGTGCTTGGTAACTGGGTTTAAAGGATATGTTGTTTTTCCTTGTATGTTTGAACTGGTTCACTTTTTCCAAAAAATTTATCAAAAAAGGAAATTTTTGAAAAAAATAAGAATCTGCGGAAAGAGTTTTTTTTTTATTTATATAACATATAATCTATCTTTGACATAAAAGAAAGAAAAAGTAAAAAAATCTACTTTAATTCTATATAAAAGATAGATATTTGGATATAATTAACAAAAATATAATTTTTTTTTTTTTATAATAGTTATACTGACTGGGCTTTATTGATCAGTTATTCAGAAGTTATACGAAGTTATTTTACAAGAGTGATTCTTATATTTAATCTATACTATTCTAATCCGTTCAAATCATCCTTAGATTTTATCCAATATAGATACCATCCTGTCAGCTTACCCCACTATGCCCAGGCACTCCTGATGTTCCAAGGATTCACCAGGTGACTTCTTTTTATATTCAGGGAGCTATTTGGAATTGTTCGCTTCGTGGAGGATGTTATACTTTATAAGATGTATGTTCCATAATTAACATCCTTTTTGCCATGCTTAGTTCTCAGAAAGTTAGTTGTTCATTGATATTTTTCAGTTTCTATGTGGTCTCATCAAGTCTCCTGGTGGCCATTGGTGAGCCAGATTGATGACTGTAGTCTTCCAGTAACCATTTTTAATCACTCTTCAAATATAGTTTTTTCAGGGATGTCTCGTGGTTACTTCGTAATGGATTGCTCCTTCCATTGGATTGGTTATCTTGATAATTGTTTCTGAATTTCTTCTCCCAGGATCTATCCCTGTAATCCTTCATCGTGATTATTCAACTTTATCACTCCTCATTGGCAACCTGCAAGGTCTAATCTCTGGTAACCATTGATGATAGCGATCAAAGATCTTCCAATATATGTCTGATTCTTACATTTGCAGCTGGTATGTGCGATCAAAGTATCTCAGACCTCCCATAAGATTGGAGTTTTTGAGAAGAGGTAGATTCCATATGAGGCCGATAGGTTCCTGAGTTTTATTATTGTCTTTCTTGACGATCTTAGTGTCTGTATATATTTCAAGCAACAGGATATCGTGGCTTGTTTCCTAGTACTAAAACTGACCAGAACCTGTATGACCTGATTTATAACACCATAGTCAGACAGTGGGTTTCTATAGGTTGTTTTTATGTCCAAGTATGTATGTAGCTAATTAGTATGCATTCTTGTATCATGTAACCTATAATACAGATATTGTTTTGAAGTGGGATTGAATCAGTAACTTGCAAATAGTAACCTGAGAACATACCCACTGCATTATTGACCCACAGGTCTTCAAAAATATAATTTACTTTAATAAAGATTATTATTGAGCTAGAAAATAAATTAATATTAAACAATAAAATAATAATAATTAAAGATTAAGAACAAGAGTAAATAGAAGCAGAAATACTCAAAGGCAAAATTTAAGACTATAATATAAATGAGTGTAGCTTTTATACAACAAAAAATAGACAAGTAGTTTTATTATTAAACTTCTATTTTGTAGACAAAAAAGATAAATGCAAAGTAAGACAATAATAGCCAATATTTTAGAAACCAACTAAGAAGAGATCAAAGTATACTTGAATAGTATATTGAAATTGTTATGAAACAGGCATAATCTTTTTCAATAAGAATTTAATAATAGAAATGAATAATTAAGTTTTAATCTTAAAAAAGAAGAAAAAATTTTTATGTCTAGAAAAAATATAAAAAAAGGCCTTCGGTTTAAAATAGTTCAAAAACAAGATCAACAATCAAACACAAAATACAGAAATATTAGATAAAAAGGTTTTTTAATTAATAAAAAAGAGGAGATATATAGTATATAAATTAATAGATGTAGTATACAAAACTTACCATTATCCTATAAAAGAATATCTTAAAAGATATAACGAAGTCCAAAATATATATTTTATCATGAGCTAATCTAGCAAGTTCATTGCTAATCTGTAGTACCTTGCATAACTCAAACAACTAACAAATACTCACAACTGATATAAAAAAGAAAATACCTTCTATAAAAAACACTTAGAAAAGATAGAGACATGATGATTGACTTGACCAAGAGTAAATATCTCTTTATTTATGTTCTGTTTCTTTTATATATCACCAACTCTTATCTTTATTTATAATGAGAACTGTTTTTCTAACACATTTAACACTGCCTTCTTGGCCTATACTAGTAAGCTATTTATACTTTTCTAATTAACAATGAATTATCTACTTTATAATAGGCTATATTAACTCTAAACTTTATTAAACTTTCTATACTTTGTCAAATATATATAGTATTCATATCATTATTCAATTTTCAATCTATAGTTTCTTACCTTGTGACACTTAATCTTTCATATTAAACTTTCAAGTTTTTGGATTCTAGATCATTACACATAAATCACATCATCTATATAATCCACACAATATCTATAAGATTAAAATATAAACAAGAGTTAAGAATTATATCAAATGATATAATTACTAAAAGATAAATCCATAAACTATATAGATGATTTTCCTAGAAATAAAAATTACTAGAGCTATCTTCTTTAGAGAAGAACTAATATATAAAAATATTAATATTACTTTAATAAAAAGAAATCAAAACTCTACAAAACTACTAGATATTAACAAAATCTATTCAAATCTAATAACTAGGATACTCAATAGTATAGAAATAAAGACATATTATATTCTAAGAAGCCCTTTTATATTAAAAAAACAAAACTTTATAGTTATATGCTTTGCAACAAGAGATATTTTAACAAAGTCTATAAAAACACATTATCTTGCATAGGCTAAGTTCTTTTTTTTTTTTAACTAGCAATCATGCCGCAATGACATATCTTTATTAAGATATTGAGAAATACCTAAATATTTTATAGACTTTTACAAAACAACTAACTCGTTATTGTACATTATTAGTTAAAGAACTATATTACTTAAAAAATATAAGGAGTTCACTAAGCTAGTTTGAACTAAACAAAACTAAGTCTAAACTAGGTACTCTAAGTTAGATTTAGAAGACAATATTTCACTCTCCTAGTAGCTTGGCAATAGTGCCTTTAAGTCTATCAAGGTCATTGCCAACAGTTTGTCACTATAGATTATCCCGAAAAACAATAAATTGCTAAAGTTGGCACTGGAAAAGGGAAAAAAGAAATGCAAATCAAAGCCCTCCAAAAAGTTCTTGCTCTATTTCATAGTTTCCTCTTGAAAGGGGTTTGCCTGATTGGAATATTCTCTAAGCTTCATAACATTTGAGAAACTTAGCCATTCCTGAAAGTGACTTCAAGAAGAACATCTGAGAAACTTATCCTTCTTCCAATATACAAATTCGCTTATTACTAGTAAGGCCAGCATCATATTATGGAAGAGTTTGCTTGACTGGAATAAAGAAATCTTTTCTAGAACTTTGCCTGACCGGAATAGAAACTTGGAGACTTCAACTTTTGTCCAAAAAAGTCTTTTCACCATTTGAGGAACTTAATGAGAGATGGAAGTTGAATCTTCTTTTTGTATCCATCACTCGCCTTTCGGTATCATAATTGTTTCCTAAAGATTGAACATACACAATTGGAGGAGACACTTTTTCTAGAACTTTCTTTCCTACATCACCAATGATGTATCGAGACACGTGAGTGTGACCAATAGGAGCTTGTTTACATTCCAAAAACTGACGTGTTTCGTGTCAGCCAATCACCTTTGGTGAGGATTTGTGCTACCAAAAATCTAGAGTCAAACTGAGGTAGACAAAATTCCTCAGAAAACCATGAAAGCGATAGCTCTAAGAGGTCCACAAGTGACTGGAAGGGGAAAAATAAATTCTTCTGTCATCAAAAACCTCTATATACCTCTCGCTTCAAAGGTTAAATAGGTCTTCAGGTACTTCACAGTTAGTTCTTCTTTCTTTGGGAACTTTCTTGTCATTGGTAACAAAGGTATTACTTAACTTTTCTTGGTCACTTGAAGTCAAGTTTTTGAGTAAAGAGGTTTGTAAACAAGAGGAAAAAGGTAGAAACGACTCTTGAAGTCATACTTCAAGTTGTTTTAATGAAAGTGTTAAGAATTTATTAGCAAAGAAGTATAAAAACTTCTTGTGAACATCTGTTTTGTGTGTGGTCAGAGGATCAGTGGAAAGAGTTTTTTTTTAATATAAACTATAATATAATATATAATATATAATTTATATTATTATTATTTTATATTAATCCTCTAACCCACATAAAAAAGATATTTATAAAAAATTTTTTTCACTTTTTTATTAATAAAGTCTTAATACTTTTTATAAAACAACTTGAAGTCTGATTTCAAGAGTCATCTTTATCCTTTCTTTATTGCTTACAAGCCTCTTTTTTAAAAAACTTGACTTTCAATGGTCAATAAAAATCAAATAATATCTTTGATACTATGTACAAAAAAGTTTTCAAAAGAAAAAGAACTGATTGTAAAGTACTTGAATATCTTTTTAATCTTTAAAAAAAGAGGTTTATAGAGATTTTATTGCAGTTAAAAGATTTACTTTTTTTCTTTTAAACTATTCTAGTCCTCTTAAAACTTTTACTTTCATGATTTTCTAGGGAATTTTGACTATCTCAGTTTGACTCTAAATTTTTGGTAGTACAAATTCTTATCAAAGAGAATGGTTGATATGAAATACATTAGTTTTTGAAATATAAACAAGCTTCTATTGATCCTATTTATATGTTTTGATAATATTATTGATAATTAAAAAGAATATTTAAAAAATATTTATTTCTAAAAAGTTCAAGTCCCTTAATAAAAATTTTAATGACACCATAAGACCTAGTAATGGGTAATACAAATTGCAAACTCTTGTCTTTTATTTAAGTTTCTTGAATAGTAATAAAGCTTTAATAGAAAAAGCTGAGATCTAAATACTTTCATTGAGATATTTTAATCTAATATTCACTTAAATAAAGGACTAGTTGAATTGACTTATCTAATACTAAAGATAGTGAAAAAGAAAATTTCTTCTGAGGTTTAAATAAAGCAAGAAAACTATTTCAATTAAATAGATCCCTTTTGAGAAAAGGTTGTTTTTATTTTTGAAATTTTTTGACTATCTTGAATTGTCACCTTTTTCTAAATTGATTTTTTTCTTTTCTTTTTTAACTTAGCAATTCTTTGGTTTTGGATTAATCAATAGTAACAAACTATTGACAATGATTCTGGTAAATAGAGATCATTACCAATATATTAGTAAAGTGTAATATTATTTTCAAAATTTGATTTAGAGTATTTATATATAAAGACAAGTTAGTTACTTTGTGAAAGTCTATAAACTATTATAGATTTTATTTTAATTTCTTAATAAAGACAAATTATTATAATATAATTATAGATTAAAAAAAAAATTTATTATTCTTATTATTTTTTTTTTGAGTACCTGTAACCAAGCTAAATCATAATTTATTATATTAATTAATTAAAAATATAAGTATATTTTTATTCAAGCAATATAATATATACTATAGCTAAATATCAATATCAAATCTAACTAATTAATTATAGGTAATAATAGTCTCTAAGTTTGATCTTAAGAATAATTTTATTTTATAGTAGACTTTGAATAAAGACTCTTCTAGTCTACCATTTCATTAACAACAGATTGTCACTGCTGAATGTTTTACCAAGCTACTGAAATACAAAAAACTACAAAAGAATAGATTGAAAAAAGAGAAAGGATATATATATTTAAAAATATCCAAGTAACTATAAAAAAATGAAGAGAGAATAAGAAAATAAAATTTTCTAGTTTCTTTTAAAGACCTATTTCTCAAGACTTTTTCTTAATAAGAAATATATAATAGAAATAATTTTTCTTTTTCCGATTGTTTGGGAAACTTATCCATTTTTTACTTTGATTTTCTTCTCATATATTGTTTAAGAAGACTTATTAACTTGTAAAAATCTTTACTTTTAGGATATACTTAGTTCCAATCTTCTTTGGATAGTAATTTTTTATCCACCTGCCATAGATGAAAAACTTATAATGAACTTCAAGTTTTTATAGAACTCAGTAAGAATTGAGCCATGTTGTTTCAGTATTATATCTTTTAGAAGCCATGTCGAGTTAAAGAAATTTTATTAATAATTATCTTTTATTATTCAAAAAGTCAGATTCCTTAATAATCTTTTTGCCTTATAATTATGTGAGAGTTTTAAATAAGATGGGGATCCTTTTAAATTATAATATTCTTCACCAACTTTTGTAGAAATGTATTTTCAACTATAATCAAGAAATTGAAGTTTAGTATGGATTAGAAACTGTTCAGTCTTATTTTTAACTAGAATAAAAAAGAGATCTTGATTTTAAACTTTGCCTGACTGGAATTATAAGAGAAAATAACTTCAGTTTAAACAAATAGTAGCTTTTTTACTATCCAAAAACTTGCTGTTTATATATTATTGATCTTATAAATCTTGATTTGTAGGTTAATCTAATTTAAAAAGTAAAATAGAAATGGAGTACTAATAAACTCTTTCTATTATCAATAATATCATCAGAATATTATATATAAGTATAGTCAATGAATCCTTAATTATATTTGCTACTAATATATTTCACATCAATCAATTAGAAGTCAGGTAATGTTGTGTTATCAAAAATTCAGGATCAAGCTGAAATAGACAAAATTTTTTAAAAAAATTATAAAAAACCATAAATACTTTAAGAAAATAAGAAACAGTATATGAAAAGGTGAATAATAAATCTTTTTTTATCTAGAAAATCTTTATTTTTATGTTACTTTTAGCTTTTAAAGGTAACACTTTACCAATTGATTTTTTACTTCTAAAATATTCTTGCTTTTAGTAGAAAAGATATATACTTGAGTTTATTTAGTTTATCAGAAGCTCAAGTTTTTGTTTAAAGAAGTTTGTAAACAAGTAAGGAAGAATAGTATTGATTCTTGAAGACAAGCTTTAAGTTATTTTAAGAAAAGTAAAAAAACTTTATTAATCAAGAAGTATAAAAACTTCTTGAAAACATCTTTTTGTATATAATCAGAAAATCAGTGAAAAGAGTATTAATATATAGTATAATAATAATAATAATAATATTTTTTTTGTTCCTTCGTCTGACTAAGTGCTTTATTAAATATTTATATACTTTATATTATTAAATGTTTTATTAAAGTTAAATCTCTATTTAACTCATTTATTTCTATTTTAAATTTTTTAAAACTCTAAGTATAACTTCATGAGTAATTTAGTACTTCATTAGTAGTTTAGATAAAAATCCTTCCAACTCCTAACTTCATTGCCTGCAGGTTACTATTACAGATTACTCTTTGATGTTCTGACTGGACTTAGAATCTCAATCACATTATTTTATATTCCACTCCTTTTATAAGAATATTCTTGAAGCTTCCATCTTCTAGTTTTCCTTCTTCTGGTAATGGTTCTTTTTTTGTTAAAAATATAGTTTTTTAACCTGAAAAGATTAGAGGTCTTTTTATCTTATCTTTTTTATTAATTACTGAGTTTGTTTCTATTCTATAATCTTTTTGTATCTTGTGTTTCAAATTCTTTTTCAAACTTAATTATAAACTCTTTTTTATATCTTATTGTCCATTTTCTAGCTTATTTTCTTATATATTTGCTATGACTTTTTAGATATACTATTTTTAAAATATGGTCCTTTCTTATGAGGCCAGTACAAAAACTTAGAGTATCTTAATTAGTTGTATAGATCTATTCTACTAGTCTGAAAATTCACTTGTCAAACTCTTCTAGTTCTTTTTGATTATTGATATTTTGTCTATTACTTTTTTCCTTAGACTCTTTTTTTTTTTCTTGTAGAAGATTTTTAAAGTTTCTAAGAATTTCATCTATTTCTTTATTCATGCTTCTTGAAATTGATTCTTATAGATTGAATATTCTAGCAAGTATTATATTGTTTAATCCTATTGGCTACATATAATATGTTTTACTTGCTTATATAGGTCAGGTCTTCTTGTAATCAATTTACATAATATTAATAACTTATCATTAGTCAGTTTGATGAAAAAGCTTTTTGATAAAATTTTTTAAAAGATATATTCTATGTATAACTATCTTTTATTCTTTTTCATACTAGATCTCATGTGTGATCTTGCTATTATAAAATTTGATAGCTCCATTTATTCTCTATTTAATTTTATTAAGTTCACTAATAGACTATTATTTGTTGTTCATATTTTTTATGAACTGTCTAATTAGATAATCTAAAGTCTTGTTTTACTACCTAATCTCTGTAAAGATCTTATGGAAGTTAAGATCTCTTTATTCTATTGATGAATGTTTTAGGATTTTCTTGACTAAGATATCTGCTTTTTTATTATATAAGCTTTAGGTTTCTTTGTTAGTTTCACTATTTATGCCTATAGAAACTAATTTTTTTCTTTTAGTTATCTCTTATATATTCTTTTTAGATCTTCTTTTTCTATCTTCTTCTATTTATTGATACAAGTCTAACTATCTATACAAATTTCAACTATTTTATTAATAGAAACTACTAGGAATATAGTTAGGATTGCTATCAACTTAGATCTTGTATACTGGAATAGAAAACAGATTTCAAATAGAAATAGATAATTGGTCTTCTTCTTACTAGTTCAAATTGTATCATTTGACTATTGAATTATTGCTGAATTTGGCAAAAATTAATAATAAAAAGATTGACAAATTATTTATGATTGCTATTACTTGGCATTAAAAATATTGATAAAAAATTAACAAAAAATATCAATATATTGTAAAAAAAAATTCAGCATAAAATCTGACAATATTGTAGAAAAAAAAATTTTGCATACTATGATAAAAAAATTTTTGCATATTGCAGTTAAAAATTCAGCAAAAAAATTGATACTGTGGCAAAAAATTCAACAAAAAAATTAATACTGTGACAAAAAATTGAACAAAAAAATTTGAGATTGCAGTAAAAAATTCAGCAAAAAAATTGATACTATAACAAAAAATTTATCAAAAAAATTAATACTGTAACAAAAAATTTGGCAAAAAAATTACTGCGGGAATAAATTAGTTAAAAAAATTACTGTGTGAAAAAATTTGGCAAAAAAATTATTACAGTAAAAAATTCAAATTTCATGAAATTTATTAAAAAATTACAAAATCAATTGACTAAATTATTTATTATTTTCCTCTTCCTTCTCTTTCTTCTTTTCCACTTGCTTTTCTTTTTCCTTTAAAGATCTCAGCTTGACTCTTTTAAAATTAGCCTCAATTGATTTTACTTTGCCAAATGTTTTCTGAGATTTTTTACTTTTTTCTTCTAATTAAACTACTTCCCGAATTTTGCTTATTCATGCACTTTTTTCAATTTGTTTCCTTCCTCTGAATATATTAATGATTCTTTATATTTGATAATTTTTGTCTTTTGAATTTATCTACCAATTTTTTATCTTTTCCTGTCTTTTTTTCTTGTTCATATTCTGAAATTTCTTTTAAACTATATACCCAATTTAACAAGTCTTCTGATAAAGTCATATTATAGAAATATGAATCATCATGATATTATTTACGAGTCAGCTGGAATACTTGAATTGATTTCAAATATTTATTCAAATATTTCAACAAATTCTTTAACTATAAGTAATTATAATTAATATTGTAATTATTTGGGATAAATATTTTGCTAAAAAATATCTCTTCAGAATATCAACTATAATTATATACAGTATATTTATTCTTCTTTTAATGGGTTTTTTTAAATTAGTACTATTTTCTTTATATGAATGTACCTTTGTTTTTTAATTACATTAGTTAATTCATTATGATATTTGACAACTTTCTTTGACCTTCGTTCAACAAGCAACTGTGTGCTTTTAATTTTTTATGCCTTTTTCTTAATTATTCATTAAAAATTAATACTTGAAGATAGTATAAATGCAGAATATTATTAATTTTACTTCATTTAACTGGTTATTTGCATATAAGCAACAATTGTTTCAGTTTTCCAGTTTCCGTTTCTAATATATTTTTCTCTAATAATGATATAAAACATCTAATTATACATTTATTTGCTTTTGTGAGAGATTTAAATGTGGGATCATGGATTTTATTTATTCAGATATCAACTTTTGTAATATGTTTTTATTTACATTACTTGAAAAAACTTTGTCTATCCTCAGTTTATATTTATCAGGAATAGTTTTTATTAAGGCCTACATTTCTGTTCTCATTTCTTCTAGTTTCAGTTCATTTTTGATAACCAGTTTTACTAGTTTTGCCTCTTTACTACTTT
>CAJVPT010006921.1:0-10570 GCA_910592055.1 Acaulospora colombiana
CATATATGCTTGAGTTGTCACCCGCCGAAGGAATGAGCACCATTGGTCGGGGTTCTGGAGATTCTTACAAACTGGAAATCTGAGCCCTAGGGTCTGGAACCTGTCAGCATCATTTCTCAAACCCGGCGTTGTGGATCGAGGAGAATCAAGCAGAGTGTCTTCTTTCGTGACGAGCACCTGAATATAGCTCTTTCCATCCCCAAATTATGGCCGTGACAGATGCCTCTCTTGATCCCTGGACTTTGCTATAAAGGCCACGTACACCCTACCAGAGATCTTCCCGCCACTTGATCGCATCCATCTCTTACTCTTTTACATCCATGGGTTTATTAGACATCGTTGGGAATGTCTTTCACTCTGTTTTTGGGGGTGACCAGCACAACGTTGGTCCTGGTTTCTCGGTACGCTCCTATAAATAAAAGCATTGTGCAAGGCTCACCAACGATTTGGAATCCATCGCTTCTGTAGTTCACGCCTAGTGGAATCATAAAGCAAGTTGGCAAACTCCTTCCTATAATCTCGAATGCTATCCCCGTTATTGGTGCGTCCCACTTCATATACTCATCTCACGATGACAGCCAATAACCGAGCAATCCAAGGACCCATGGTTGGCCAAGCTGTCAGCGCTGCGACTACGATATTTGGAGGTACCCAGATGAGCCAAGATGGAAATTCAGAGTCCACTGTCCTCCTAAATCTCGATGAGATCAAAGCACTCATCAAGTCCTCGTCAGAAGCAGTCAACATGGAACTGAAGAAGATCTCGGACCAGATAACAAATCTGCCTGAAGCGGTGGCAAACAAAGTCCTCCTGGACAACTGTAACGCGAAACTTCTTCCCGCCATGTAAGTAGATCTCCCAGATGTTAATGGTTTATTCATGATATGACACTACTCTGAAGAAAATACTTTGGCGACAATTCCGATGTACTGGATACTCTGACCCCCTATTCGGATGCTCAGCAATTTCACTCTTATGCGAATCCTGATCTCCCTAAAGGAACAGACCTTGCTGATTATCGTTTGCGGTTGTACGATCTCAGCATAGAGATAAGCAGCCATCTAACTGGTAATTTTGGGGGCATAGGCACCCAGCAGCTGTTCGATATATACTTGTTGGCCGTCAGTTGGCTTCTCATTTATGATAAAGTGAGTGACGGATCTTAAATCTCAGATCAACCAACTAATTGGATATTCAGACGATCCTCACCCTCTGGGGCTACCTTGCGCAAGGACATTTGGAACTCGAGGAATATAGTAAGTAATGGAAGGGTACTGTTTGTGTTGAAAAGGGATTCATATTTGTTCAGCGGATTACATCAAGTGCATTGGTTTATGGAATGGATCATTGAAGACGGTGAGCTAAGTCTGATACTTACAAATAAAATCAATTAACTTACCGGTATATCAGATTCGTAAAGACACCACTAGTGCTATCGAATTCCTTGCTGGAAAACGTGATGTGACGTCTGGAAACTATGTGGATGGTTATATTGCACAGTGCCGAAAGGCACGCATTGATTCCATGCAATTCGTAGCCGCAGCCGAGAAGGCAACGTGAGAGAGATTATATCGCTCCTTCCTCATGATGACATTCATTTAGTATCAAGGATTCTTGGCGTAGTACAGCTCTGGGTTACATCGATGGAGACCGAAACATTACAGGCATCCCGGATTTTAAGTAAATGATCATTGGTTTCTTTCTCTCTAATCTCACAATCTTGCTCAAATTTTAGAGACGCTGGCCCCGAGAATGTCATGAAACCTAGCTACACGGCTTACTACGCCGCTCAACTAAATGCTTACGATCTCGCTACAAGGCCTGCTCTCCTTTCAGCTGACCGGTGGGAGGCTGCCCGTAAGTATATATTTCGTTAAAGAAGTCATTGTTCTGACCAGAAATGCTAGTAAGCACTTGGACTGAAAGGACGCCCTTCAAACCTGAGAGCGGTGAATTCGATCATGCCGCCGTGTCAAAACAAATTAAGACGGACGTAGGAGGCTATCCTCCAGGTTATATACTAGAGTAAGTGGGTAGCACTTTATCATGACCCGTCTAACTCGTACTCCTAGATATGCGGTTTCCTATGTGAGCCAGCAAGGGGAAGGCTTCCTGAGCGAGTGGACAAGGCAAGGAACTCATGTCAAAGAACGGTCTACAATAAAGGTTAGTGGTGCTATCGATGAATAACAATAGCTATAATAATCATGTTGCCTCCTGCAGGTTAAGGTCAAGCGTGTCATGCTTCCTCCAAATGATTATGCCAAATTTGTTTCGAAGAAGGACGAGAAAAAGGTCAAGGTTGACCACAAGGCGCTCTCTTCTATTGTCCGTCGTGGTGAGCTGGATCCTTTCCCTGTCGAATATTTTTAGTGATACAATGCTTTCTCAGTCTATGTCAAAGCAGCTATCAATAGTAAAGACAAGATCTATTTGGTTGGTGAGCTAAGATCGCAGCCACTAAAAAATGAGGGCGAGGATCCGGCTGAGCTACCAAAAAATGAGGGGGAAGATCCAGCCGAATATGATTGGATTGATGATAAAGGGGGTCATGTCTTGGATGAGAAGTAGATCGGGGAAGTACAAGTTATTGGAAATTTGACAAGGTAGATCGAACTCTAGGACCTTTGGGTATTGTCTGCTGTCTTAGATCACCAAATCCCATATGCACCCTTTCTATACTTTTGTCATCGTGTACGTGCACAATATTACCAACCAATTAGATCAGGTCTTGCCGTCCAAGTTTGCCCGCTTTAACCAATTTCATGTAATCTGATTGGGTAGTTGCGGGTATTAATATGTCATGAATACCAATATGATTGGTTGAGTCCTTGTTTTGTGACGCGTTCTTGGAGGCCTCGTATCCGTCGGTAAAGTGAGAGTAGACATGCTCTCGCCTTAGACCAAGAGCGGTGGCCCTCGCTATGTGTACTGATGCACTATCACGACTATCTTACCCCCTCTTGCTCCACAACGTGCTTTCTGAATCACTGTTTGAATGTTTGCGAAAGCTTGATTCTGATTACGTTGTCCCTTCTAATCTTGAATTCGGCACTGACTGCGTCTACTCTGGAGTCGCCCAACTCCCCGTTCTCGATTCGAATGGGAATCCTAACCTCCCGATGGACTTTCCTTGGCAACTTCATGAAGATACAATCGTGTGTGTATCTGTCCAGGGTAATGTCAAGGAGTCGCTGGATTCCTATCATGCGGTACGTCAGCAACCTTCATTTTCTCAGCATAAATATTATTGAAAGATACGAGGATCCCTTTGATGAACGCTACGAGGGTGCGTAGTGTGAAATACGCATGCCGATATTCCTCATCCAGAAGAGGATGACGGTATCGTAAAGTATCAACGTCCATTGACTCCCACCCAAATCCCCCGCTACGTAGACCCAGAAGACATGCCTTCTGGTCTACCTTTTTCGGGTCTCCCCGACAAGTGCAGACCTCCTTCGATTGGTAAGTAATATTCACTTCCTCGAGTGGATGTACCTCTCTGCTATTTACCCCTATCACGAAAGGCCACAATTATCCATCCTTCAGCGCTACCTTTCATCCCTCAAGCGACGTGGGGGGTACGTGTGGCTGCTACTTCAGTTTATGAACGGATCTGTCGTGGTCTGTCGCTCCGCCTGCTGTTCTCTATACCTAGCATTAACTGATTAAATTGCCCCCATTGCTCACTTGCTTTCTTGACTTCTACCGACATTTTTCATCGCTCAAAGCTCCGTGCTGTTGTACCTGAAGGCGGATAAATGTTAGGATGGACTGAGAGGTCTCCTCCTCTCCTTTAACAAATACTTCCCAGTTCCGACACTCGTAAATATAGCTAGGTATACAGTTGTTGACTTGCCACTAATATCCCGCCTGGGTAGTTTATCATTGCCTCCCAAGCCAGCTTCTATGGCCATTGTATGTACAATACTGATGCTTACAAATGAAACATTGCTCATAAATCGAATGATGAGGATGATCCTTAGAATAGTCTTGCACTGCGTTGTCGTGTTGTCATTTAGTATCAAGAATACTACTAAGCTCAGCAGTTATACCCGTTGACTCTAGGTACCCGAAATTTGATAACACAATCCATTTGATTCGGTAAACACTACGAAAAAGAGAGAGTGATTAAAAGATCTACTATAGGAGACCGGTCGTTCAAGGTACAGTATAGCGATGCGCAGCTCAATCAAATATCCGCCGAGAGGTCATGGGAAGACGAGTCTCAACTTGAGGTCTTCATGGTGAGCTATTAGTTGGATAAGTCGAAGATAGGTGGGAATGCCGCAAAGAATTGTTGCTCGGACCCAAGACCTCCGGTGTGCCGATGAGGCCTGGTGTTTGTAGAGCAAAGGGCGTACCAACAAGATATATAGTATTGTATTCATGATAAGGACGTTGAGGACGATCATGGTTTGAAGCCGTGAGTCGATATAATTTGGTAACCAGAACGAAAACGGAGCCGCCCGAATCGAAAAGTCCCAGCAGGATTTAATGTATGGCCATGGGTCGAGTAATATACTCCGGAATAGAAATATCCAAAACTCTTTCAGTTGGACATATGCTCTTCGCATTTCCCATCGCTTCACTGCATCCAAGAGGTCGGCGCGCCAGTAGATGGTGCAGCCTATTGCGACAGGGACAAGGACGTAAATGATGACGAGTTTGACAAGCCATAGGATAGTGAATATAATCCATATGAGGAATCCCCTCAGTATCACAGACTCGAGCAGTGCACTATGATACCAGGCGAGGAGCAGTTGGAAGTAACTGAGACGATAAGGGCCTATAGGTACATTCGACTTTTAGCGCATTAGGATGCCTGATCAGGACAGTACGATGGATTTTCCTGATATGGCTTACCTTGCCGAGAGTTTTGTTTGTTTCGGTCAATGTCTCCTCAAGTCTAGTCTTGACTTCTTCCTCATCCCTACAAGAAACGATTGATCAGTACCTTATCTGTACGTTATGAGTGCCAGTAGCCAACCTAGCCGCAGGGGTAAAGAGTATTGTTCCATAGGTCCCCCTAGTCCCACCGCCCGTTGGTTTGTAATGGATAGTCATTCCCGTCAAGTTAAGGACTGTCAGTTGACATGATTCTGGTCCACATTCTACATTGTTGTAGACTCTGAGACAGTCGGCAAGGTACTGTCTATGGCCTAAAGGACGCGGACATGTCAGAACGATTCGTTGGATAGCATCAAAATGATGACGACAGGTTATACATCATAGGAACGGGATAAAAGGGATAAAAGAATTGAGGCGGCGCCAGCTTACATTTATTCAAGTGCAACCGTATGGCGTCGAGCTTTGGAGTCTCTGCGTTGGTAGCCATAGGTGTTGAACCGAACGAAAAGATATATCTTTGCGAGTGGTTTTGGAGGGGTCAAAGTCGTCGCAAGTGTGCAATAGGCTATCGTTCATAGAGCTCAGAAAAAAGCGCTATGTCCATCCCGGCTTCTGAACGGAAAGGAGGAGAATGTCCGGCTCTCATGGACTTTAAAATAATGTCCGTTTGAATGTCCATATTCAAGGGTTGAGGGTTTAGTAATGGCCAATGTCATCTTTGTTAATGGTCACAGTAGCGATCAAGTCGAGATTGAGCTCCGCTTGAATCCGCTCTGGAAAGTTGGCGTGTGCCACCTCCAACTTCGATGGTTCACCATGAATATTGCTACTCATCGTGTTTAACAGAGTGGGTAGTGATAAGTTTAAGTGTATTAGATATAAATATGGCACAAACAAGATGAGGAGTACCCTCTGGCCCCGTCATACAAGTACTTCATACCGCAATACAAGAGTCCTTAGGAAAGAGGAGTGATCTAGTCTCTTTTGAATTGTATCGATACGCCTACCCCTGCTCTTTCACTCTCCTCTCTCACTAGTTGCTGGAATTTCAGATATGTGGGAGGTCCGCCGATCATATAAGCTTTGAACCATGACCAGCTCTTCTCCTTTGGTACTCTATACCTGTATACGAGCGGCCGTAACAGGAAAAAGTATCCCAAGGCGTTTAGTAGCGGGATTGCAACCGTGGCATAGGTCCGATACTCCGGCTCAATAAAGCTTTGCATTGTAACAGTGAATGGAAAGAAGGACCAGGAGAAGAGTCTTTGGTTGAGTCCGAGCATAGAGACGACACCGCTCGTGACAAAAGATGCCGTGAGCCAAGAGCTCAATGCTTGCCCAGCAGATAAGCGATAGTCCTTGATCTGAACTCTCGACTGTTGAGATGTAGAGCGAACTTTGTAAGTAACAGTCGTTCAAGCTCTCGATTTAGATCGCACCTTTCCGAGTCCTTGGAAAGCCTCGTCCAACATATTGTCCAGTATCTCTCGAACATCATCGACATAACTATATGGGCGAAACATTCCATGAGTAAGCTATTGGCAAGTACCAATCGTGACCGCTTACTTTGCCTTGCGGGGAAAATTGATTACCACTGTTGTGCCCGGTCGTTTATACTGTATAGTAATGCTCGAGGCATCTATAGATTTGATTTCGCAGGATTCTGGGTCGGTCCTTATCTTTTTATAATGTAGCAGATAATCGGCCAGGAATTCCTTATGGTCTGGGAAATATAATCCGCGAGGGTATACGACAAAGGGATAAATGGGAAGAGTTATCCCCACAGAGTTGAACAAATGCAGCATTAGTCCTCTTCGTATAGACAAAACGATGCGACCAAAGCGTTACGTACATACTTTTGTTCAGATGCTGACGCATCGACTCTATTCTCTTCTTATCAGCTTCATTTTCGAGATTCATAGTTTCTGGGAGATGAAAATAGGAAAGAGGGAGGAGAAGATGTGCGTGGTAGAGGTGAGAAAGGGGGACAGCTCAGCTTAGGCAGCGCAATTCAGTGCAAATCTCCCCTACCGGCATACAAAACATGTTGTCCTGTATCAGGTCACAAACATGTAGTTTTAATCGAGATAAATCGTTAATAAAGTGTGAAACTTCACCGGGACCACGCAGGAATATAGCCGTATTGATTGTCGAAAGAACGTACGACGTCGGTAGAGCCAGGTGGTAACGTTCCTCTCTTTCTACGACTAGCTATATATCCGTAATGGCATCAGCACAGTTTCCAGAGGCCGTTGTTAAGCGTATATGTGATCATATGAACGAAGGTACGTAGGCTCAGGTATGGCGTAACTGCCTCCAGCCAATAATTAACATAACGACATTCTATATTAACCGAATACAGACCACAGTGATGCTTTAGCGTTTTACCTGGAACATTTTGGTCAGAAGAAGGCGTCTCCGAAGAATTGCAAAATGATTTCGATCGACAAAACCGCAATGGAAATTGAGGTCGAAAGGGATAGCAAGAGCAACAAGTCCGTGAAGGAGGTCTTCCATATTCCATTCGACCCACCTCTAGAAGATGCGAGAGAAGCAAGACCGAGACTTATACACATGATGTATGAAGCGATCGAAGCACTTGGCATGGTGAGTATGTATATCACCATTCGAGGTCGAGCTTACTGACTCTGGCCTTTGCTTCGTCTTCTTTATATCATCCTTGCTAGTCACGCTATCAAATATCGACATACATGTTCAGCTGGGGCCAGCTAGGGACCATCATTTCCTCTCTGTTCATGTACTGGGTATTCCTCACCCCAAAGCCATTGACGCGCGTAGAACCATTTCTATGCGAAAAAATACCGCTAAATCTTCAACTCTTTTTCATGAGCCTACCGGTCGTGGCTCACTTCCTCGAGACTCAAATCTTCCTGGTCCCGCTCCTCAAAAAGCACAGAGTTTCAACAAAACTCAATGGAAAAGGAGGGAACTGGGTATGGTGGCAGTGGTATATTGCTGCTCTGCTTTCGGGCGGACCCACGATCCTGAAGTTTAAGCAATTGGTTGCCCAGGAACAGGAACGGCTAGACAAGGAGTTGAAGTCTATCTGATGCTCGGTGATACCCGGCAAATCTGGATGGTTTAATATCCGTTTAATATCAAATTTCTGTCTACACCTCATTCATAGTCCCATTTTTTGGGTTCGACTACTGAGTCTCGGGAAAGTGTCCGTCTTGGCCAAAACAACCAGCTGCGTTTCGTGACTTATGTAGCCTTTGATGTATCCTTTATAGATGGAGTTTGCCACTAGACATTCCGCTTCAGCCACTGGCATATCCTCTCCAGCAACTTTAAGGGCTGCGTGAAATGCGGCGATGTTCATCCTTGGAGGTTTTCCCAGTGCAAGCCAGCTATATTGTAAAGATGTAAATGATATGGGATGAACAAGGCTCTCGTCGAGGCGGCAAGCAAAAACCTCACCTTTTCTTGAACACTCTGCTGATGACGATTTCGCGGACTTTTACTATAATAAGCCAAATATTGAGCTGAACCAACCGGGCCTCTAGGTCTGTCAGAGCCTTATCGAATGCGACCACGTCGCCTGTCCGAATGGCCTTGAGGAATGGTCCATACAATCCTTCGAGGGCCACAAATCTTGCCAGTAAAGCTGCAGACGGAAATGTTCCCTTCATCATTCGGAGAGGTATTAAAAAAGTCAAAATACGCCTTGATTGAATAGATTAATCAGCGGTTTCAAACACCAACATCACGGCTCACTCTTGGTTTCGAGGGGAGGTCCAGTGACAGTTTTCGAATGCAAAGGTAAGCTCAGACTCGGACTGGTTTCATTCAGTAAGACTGAAGGATAGTGTTTGGCCATTACCTTGCTGTAATTTTCGTCAAGTAAAGCTAGCAGACCCTGATAATAATGGTATGTCACTTGGTCCGCCATACTAAACTGCTCCAAAAGAGGGATATCTGGATTTGCATCGATAGCACGCAGTACGTTCTTTGATAGATTTGTCCTGTTAACCTTCAAATTTGACCGTCAGGTCATTGGGCAACAAACTCAAGTGAAAGCCGGACCACTTGCCTTGAAATAACACTTGAGGACGATATTGACACAGCGATAGACGCCCCATTTACGAGAATCCTGTGGAGCCGACGTTCTTTGGGCAATAGTGTCATTCCTCCTGATACCTTTCATTCAAGGAGCGTACCCGCCTATCCGTTACACATAGAGTGAAGGCCTTATTACATACCCGCGCTGCATCTTCGCAGCAAGCAGTCGCTTTCCCGGAATTATAAAGCATAACGTCACCCTATGGACACGAATCAACGGAGAAGAAGCGAAGAATGAGGCATCATACTTCGTGCGCCAAGTCTCGCAACTCTTGTAGTAATAGATAAAGAGCGTCAAGTACCCACTTCGATTGATTGTTGAACCATCTAAGGAAAGCGCTTTGAGTAGGGAATAGATGGTGTCAGTGTCGCTCTTGAAGGTCTGAGACGGGCGGTGGAAGGACAACCAGCTGAAAAGAAAGATTGGAGCTTACTTGACCAAGATTGCTTGATCTTTGTATGCTTCTTCATGGTCCGAGTTCTTGCGTTGTAAAACTACCATTAGATGGGCGATACAAATCTCGTCCCATGGCGAAGCGAGCGCGCCATTATATCTTTTAGTGAGGACATCACGCTGTTTTCAGGCTATGGTTAAGTACATGCCCCTGCTTTACTGAGATTGAAGACGTTTACTGTGGTTTCACGATACTCCTGCCAGAGTTGATCACAGTGCCGCCCATCATTATAGGATAAGAGGGTAGAGAACTCCCTGACGTTCTTCCTCTTCTGAGCATTGTTAAGTGCTTGCGCATAAATTTCCAACTTCATTGGCCTATAGTGTTGCTGTAATGTTGGAGTCGGAGTCAAGACTCTTATAACTCGGACACCGAGATGGTCACAGAAAATATGGATTTTTGTCATTCACTCATGGTAAATCTTATGTAGAGCTGCGTATAGCGCGAACCTCTTTAGTTGACCCAGATAATACGAAGTGAATCATGAATGCTGAGGTAAAGTAGGAAAAGATGTACTATTGTTACAAGTATACAGCGGTGGCATGGATTCGAAACAACAAATGAAATGGCGCACAACATTGACGAGAGGTGATTTGAAACAGGAGAAATCTACGTGTACCAACTATATGCCAGGAATGAAAAAATGGACTCGACATGGAACTAAAGTGTGAAAAGGAACGGCCTCGACACGGATATTGAAAGCGAAGATAAATGCCAGTGGCGCATCGAAGGCATGCATTGTGCTGGATAGTCTATAACAACCGAGCATGGTTATGAAACGGCCGCAGCAACTTTGGCGACGTGTGTAGATAGTTTAGGTCCCTCGGAAGTGGAAGTCCGGAAGCCAAGTTGACGGAGTACATTTAGCAAATCAGCTTTATGCACTGGCTTCTGAATACAAGCCGCAAATAGGTTGCTTGCAACACTACTGTCTTGACCGACATAGGCACTAACAGCGACGATGGGCGTACTCTTATTGAGATTATTGGTACTCTTGATGTATCGTGCAGCCGACTCTCCATCCACAACAGGCATATGATAATCCATGAGAATGATGTCAAATTCTGTAGAAGCATGATGAGTTACTGTGACCATACATATATGCTCATTTACTTACTGATATCTCCATGTGCCGTGCTGATCGCCTCTGCACCATCTGTAGCCATCACACAACGGCAAC
>CAJVPT010006922.1:0-10570 GCA_910592055.1 Acaulospora colombiana
GATCTGAAATATCATGTGTTCTAGCAAATCATCAGTGTTTCACGGCCGGAGGTCTAAATCCTTGATTATCTTGAAATTCTATTTGACAACATCTTTCTGGCCTTTAATAAAAAATATTTGATTCATCAAAATACCCATAGTTTCCTAAGACCGTTTTAGCAGTTACCATCTGACTTTCAGGTGTAAAGTCATGTTTTCATCGGGTGAATTAGGTAAACTTGTTACAGAGTATATATCTTGAGTTGTATATGTTGTCTCTTTCCTTGGGTGTATTGCCTAAAAAGGAAATTTCTAAGGATTTGAGGGATTTGTGAAAAGAGTTTTTTTTATTAGCAAAAAGACTTTTTTATGGATTAAAAATATATATACAGTATATGTATATATATATACAATATATACTGTATATATTACTATTTAATAAAAAACAATAGAACATCTTTTGGAATGCTCAAGATACAAAAACATAATTAAGGAAGCCTGATCAAGAGGAATAGAGATAATATATCAAGAATTTGAGAAAGAGAGATAAAAGTGAAAAGATCAAGCCCAAAAAGAATACAGTAATATCTCAATAGTAGATAGAAAAGAAATGAGAGAAATAGAAATATAGCCAACAAAGCTTATCAGAAGAGTATCCACAAATAGTCAAGACTCAGTCAGTTTCCTCTCAGGGCTGATTAAATGAAAACTATTAAGAGAAGTAGGGGAACTCAAATGTGGAGGAAAAAAGATAGGAACAGTCGTCAAAAAATAAATACTCTATTGCCAAAAGAAGATCTTAAATTATATTAGGAAAGAAGTGTGAAACAAATAATGTGAACTAGTAGTAAAATGGAAAAAAGCTCAAGGAATTTTCCGAAAAGATAAAATAAGACAGTTCATGAAATCTTATTCAACAAGAAAGATAAAAAAGTTAAGAGAAAAAAAGAAAGAAAACAAAAGAAGAATGTTCAGGAAAAGGTTTAACAAGAATAATAATAATGGGAGTTAAAAGTGAAATAAAATGGTTGGGTTTTAGGCTCGGTCAGAACTTTGGCCAGTGATCTGCAGTAGTAACTGTCTGTAGGCAATAATGATCATAGTAGAAGGGTATTCATCCAAACTATAAATGGAGTGACAAATTACTCCCAAAGTTGTACTTAGAGTTTGACAATAAACTAAGACAAGTGAGTTAGTTAGTATTTTAGCTTTAGTAATACTGTAAATAGTATAACCTATATTATGTTTAATAAGCGCACATAACTAACTTAATAGCAGGTTATATTTAAAAAATATATACTGTATATATATAATACTATTTAATTTAATAGAAAAAACTCTTTCCTGTAGATCTTTGACCACCACTTCTAAAGAAGTGTTTCTCCAAAACTTTATGTTTTAAGAGTAACAAAACTTTAAAACTTTCTTTAAAAACATCTGTTTCACTTAGCAACAATTATACTTTACCTTTCTTATTTACTTTTCCTCTTCAAAAACCCCATACCTAAGAAGTTAATGGCAAGAAAGCTTTTCTAGAAAGAAGAAATCAGACAAAAAAATACCCTTCTTCTCTTCTCTATGGTGATCTCAAAGTCTAGGAAGAAGTGTGGGCCAACATCTCCATGCCAGTCTGGAAAATTGACACCATTACTATAGATAAAAACAATTTTTCTTTTAGTGTGTAGTAGTGATTTTTCTGAGGAATTTTATCTACCCTAGTTTGACCCTGAATTTTTTGTTATACTAGATTTTAGACGAATTAATTGGCTAAATATTGGAATTAGTTGTTTTATGATTAGCAGAAATGTAAACAAGAATATATTTGACACATAATATGAATACATTTCTTAAGCTCTATAAGAATCTTAGATCCATTATAAGTTATTTGCTAAAAATATAGGGGAATAAACATTATATGGACTATGATCTCTTCTCTCTTATTACTCTCTAAAAGTATCATGGCTATGGAATGAGTACTTCTCCTATTGGAATAAAATCTCAAGAACTCACATTACACATGAAGACACAACTATTCTTCTATTTCAAAATCGCTCTAGGGTTTTTTCATTCTGATTCAAATAGTTTTTCACACTCACATAACACAAAAATACTATCAAACTCATACTCTCTTTCTGAATATACTTGGTATTGGTGATAGGCTGTAATCATCAAAATTAAAAAAAAGGTGTACTTCTCCTTTCTTGGAACTAACAAGTTTACCATAGTATGTTAGTTAGGAAATATCCAGAAGGATTAAAGATCCAATAAGGAGTATTTAGTTTTTTCTAGATAGTAATAGTAGTAGAAATTTAATTCAACTGGGTACTTTTGGGCAATAAACCACCCAGTAAACCCATTAAAAGTTGGGTTTTAGGGAGTTTAGTAACATAAATGATATATGACTCCATGTGACAACCTTTGTAATCTCTGTATTAATTTTGTATATTACTTTATCAAAGTCAATAAACATGGCTAAGCTTCTATTCCAAAAAAAAAACTATTTAATTTAACAATCAGGTGCTATAATTTTATTCTTTCTGCTAATCCTTTAACTACATATAAAAAAGATGTTCGCAAGAAGTTTTATACTTTCTTGTTAATAAAGTCTTTATACTTTCATTAAAACAACTTGAAACTTGTCTTTATTTATCTCTTCTACTCTCCCTTACTTGTTTATAAACTCTTTTGAATAAAAACTTGAGCCTTTAGTGACCTGAAAAGACTCAAGTATACACTTCCTCTATTAAAGGCAAAAAGATTCCAGGAAGTAAAAGGACTGACAAGTGGAGTGTCACCTTACAGAGCTGGAAGTGACAAGAAATAGAGATTTTGTTGGCAATGGAAGTTTTATTTTCCACCTTCTCACATACTGTCTTATACTCTTTTAAAGTGCTTACTGTTTTTCACAGTTTTCTTGAGGAATTTTGCCTATCTCAGTTTGACACTGGATTTTTGATAGCACAATGTCACCTGGTATCTGATTGGTTGACATGAAACACATTATTAACTGAATATAAACAAGCTTCTATTGGTTATCTCATATGTTCCAATAATATCATTGGTGATTAAAAGAGAAATCAAAGATATGAACTTCTTCACTTCTCCAAATGAAGATTAACTGAAACAAAGAAATCATGAGACCATTAGAATGGGTACTAAATTTCTTAGGTGGTGAAAAGGTGATTATTTGTTTAAGCCAAGGCCTTTAACTTCTTATTATTCCAGTCAGGTGAAGTATATAAAGAAAATTATTTCTTTATTCCAGTTAAACTGTAAGACCAAAAAGTAGAGAAATATAAAACACTATCCTTATCTAGGATTGAGAATGCATTTTTCCAAATGTTAAGTAATAATATCACAATCAAGATGAATATTAATAAAATTTCTTTAACTAGGTATAGCTACTGGAAGATATTGAGAGTTATTCAACAAGACTGAAAAGCCACATAAGAACCTGGGGTTCATCATTAGTTATCTTCTTCTACATGTGTGGATACAAAATCAAGATCAAAAAAAAGGAAGCATTGAGCAAGATACTGGATCTGAGTAGACAATAATGGTTATAAGAAAATAATCAAGAGCATGGATAGATACAGTAAGTTCCTCAGATGGTTAGGAAGAAGGATATTCTAGAAGGGTTGACTCCTAATCAGAAGAGGTTTTTAGCAGAGATTCTTTAGAGGACATGTAGCATTTTAATTTTTTTTTTTCATTTTCATATAGTGCATTTGCATATTTTTAGATATACACCTTTCTTTTTATTTTTCCTTTTCCCTTTTATAGTTTCTCAAATTCAGTTCCTTGAAGAATAATAAGCAGTAACAACCTGCTGGCGATAATGAGTAAGTCAGGAGGGTCTTCGTCCAAAACTTATATCAGAGCGAAATATTGTTCCCAAGTTTGCACTTAGAGGCTAAAGCTCTTTTAAGAATTGAAAGCCATTGATAAGTATATCAGTATGAGTCTTTTAGTTTAGTCATAATGCAATTGCCCTATGTATATCTATCTGTTTTCTTAATAATTAATAAGTACACAGTACTGGTCTGACCATGGGTATAAAAAAAAAAAAACTATTTAATTTAACAATTTTTAGAAATTAAATAATTTTTTTAATTTAAAATATTATAATTTAATACTTGTTTAAATAAAAATTAATTTTTTTTTGAGTATCTGTAGCCAGGCTAGATTTTTGATTTATTAATAAATTAAAAACATAAGTATATTTTCATTTAAATAGCATAATACATATTATAACTAAAAATTATTCTGATCTAACTAACTTATTGTAAGTATAAAGCCTCTAAGTTCAGTCTTGAGAACAATATTTCACTCTGCAGTATCTTTAGATAAAAACTTTCTTAATCCACTGCATTATTATTAACAGGTTGTTACTATTATATGTTTAATCAAATTGCTGAAATACAGGAAACTACAAAAGGATGGGTTGAAAAAAAGAGAAAAGAAATATCTAAAAATGTCTAAATAGATAATAAGAAAAAAAAAATATAAAAATTAAAAAAAAATTTTCCAACTGCCTTCAAAGACCCACTTCTCAAAACCTTTTCTTAATAAGAAATGCCCAATTGGAATATTCTTTCTTTTTCTAATTATCTAAGAAACTTATCTATTCTTGATCTTGATTTTCTTTTTGTGTATTATTTAAGGAGACTTATCATCTAGTGAAAACCTCTACTTCCAGGACATATTTGGTCTCAATCTTCTTTGAGCAATAATTTTTTATCCACCTATAGTAGAGGAGTGGCTTATAATGGACTTCAGGTTCTTATACTGTATAATCTAATAAAAATTGAGTCATATTGTTTTAGTATAATGCCTTCTAGCAGCCACACCTAGTTAAAAAAATTTTACTGATATATATCTTCTATTATCCAAAAAATCAGATTTCTCAATAATTCTTTTGTTTTTTAATGGTGGAAGGATTTTTAAAGTGACAGGAATTCTCATTAATTGTAATATTCTTCAACAACTTCTGGGAAAATGTATTTTCAACGATAATCAAAGGGTTGAAGCTTAGCATAAACTAGAAACTATTTAGTTTTATTGCCTGATTGGAATAAAAGAAGACCTTGGTTTTGAACTTTGTCTAACTAGAATAATAGGAGATAAAGACCTCAGCTTAAACAAATAAAAGCTTTTTCACTACTTGAATACTTGTTGCTTATATTTTATTGATCTTATAAAACTTGATCTATAGGTTAACCCATTGGAAGAGTAGGACAGACATGAGCACCAATTAACTCTTTCATTTACCAATAATGTTATCAGAACATATGAGGTAACCAATAAAGACTTGTTTACATTCAACTATTAATATGTTTTATGTTCACATTTATATTTTACAATAAATTGTGTTACCTAAAATTCAGGATCAAACTGAGATAGGCAAAATTTTCCAAAAAATCAAAAAAATTTTGAGTAACTATAAAAGGGAAGAAACAGTAGACAGATACTTTAAAAATATGACTTGATGTTTGTTACATACTTCAATATAAAAAGCTTTGAGTACTATACTATTGGTTCTTTTTCCTTGCAAAACTTTCTTGTTATAGGTAATGATGGGTCCCTAAAGTATTTAGTATATAAAATTTTGCAGATCACTTATGTCCCTTTTTAAGGGACAAAATTCATAACTCTTTACTTTAATAGGAACAAAAATCAAGAAATGCTATAAATCAATAATTTGGATAATAGAGAACAATTGTGGGTAGTTTTTTTATAGTTATTAATTTAAAAATTTTAATGTTTCCTAGTGAAGAACATTTGACTTATGTCCTTGCCTCCCCCTTTAGGGACCCATCTTTAGTTATAGATAGAGAAGATGTTTTTTGACCTTTCTAGGTTATAGAAAGTCAAGTTTTTGTTTTGATATGAATATAAATAAGAAAGGGTTTAGGAGTATCTCTTGAAGTAAAACTTCAAGTTGGTTTAGGGATTATATTAAGGCTTTATTAGCAAAGAAATAAAAAATTTCTTGCAGACATCTTTTTTGCATGTGGAAAAAGGATTAGCAGAAAGATTTTTTTTTTATCAATAAAAATTAATTAATATTATAAATAATGATAAAAAAATATATACAATATTTATAATTTATTGCTATTTACAGAAAATTCTTTCTACTGATCCCCAAATTTTTAGAAAATTTCCTTTTTTGATAATTTTTTGAGAAAAAGAGAAACCAGTCAAAAAAAAACAAGAGAAATCAAGAGAAACCACCTTTACAACTAAACAACTTACAAAACCAAGTTCAAGAACTCTTTACAGAATACAGAAGAGGTAAGTTTTACAAAAATTACTAACTTCTACTATATAAATTTTTTCTTTTAAAAAAGAGAAAAACAACAAGAAAAACTGATTCACAATAAGCTCTTGGAAGCCTAACATCAACCTCACAAAGTTTCTAGCCAAGCCAGTGCAGGTTAACACTTTTTTAGATATTAAGAGAAGCTTTACAAGCAATAACTCAAACTGATAAATCAGTTTAAGTCCAAATACTCATAAAACCTAGAGGGACATCCAAGCTTTATTGACTATACAGTAAAGAAACATACATATTATAACAACAGCATTTCAATAATGTTACATCACACAAATACAGACACATATATTTTTCACAACAAGCTCAAAGACATGTCAAATAAATAATATTAATATACTTTCTATGTGTTTATGCAAATCAATTATCAACAACCCCATAACCCTACGTGTTTATTATTGACTGATCAACAATATTAACAATACTATCACAACATACACGTGAAAAAAATATTATTAATACATCACAACAAACAACAAGGTTTTTCTCTATTATCAAAATAATAATAAGGAATAAACAAACCTGCAACACATGTCTAGGAAAACATAGCAATAATCATTAGCAAAACACAACAATATCAAACACAGTCAACTTACTTCCTATTACATAATTAACATGTTTATAAGGAAACACAAGCTTTTACAGGTTACTAAGAAAAGAGAATTATACATTATAGAGACCTTAGTTCAATTATCAGACAAATATTATTAACAACAGAAACTATGGGCTACACAAACCCTTCTTAATATTACTTCAACTCAAGAAGTCACTATGAATCCAACTTCAGGTTCAACCCAATATTCGATTATAGACAGCATTATTGCTAAAATCCTGAATGTTAATAATACTATCTTTATTAAAGCCAACATTCTTAGACAACACATCCTTTATATATAAATCAAAGGACAAGGAAAAGAAGAAGATCTTCTAGCTTCATTTTTAGAGGATAAATATTTGAACATAATATAACAAGCTGAACAAGCACAATATTCTTCACAAAATATTATGTCAAGTTAAACAATATCTTTCTATACACAGCTCACCAGATAAGGCAATCTATATGGAAGTTCAAACAACTACAATAGTTGAAATCCCAAATATTATTGAAATTGAAATAGGAGATAAGGAACACAAAATGGAAGTTATCAGTGAAAAGATTAAAGGAGACAATATAGCTAAGCAATATATATATAGACAAAAAATAGATCAAAGACATCCAGTATCAATCCCTTTTATATCAAGGTAGATGGTGAATATAAAATAGGTGTATTTACTTCTAGGCTCTCAGGAGAAACCAAAATAGAACAAATGGCATATTTGCAAAATACATTAAGCTTGCCAAAAGATTTTTGGCCCTTCAAAAAAGAATTTATCAATGGCAATGCATGAACAATATTCTGTTGCGAAGAGAAGAAAGATGCATTTCAATGTCTTGAAAAGATTAACAAAAAAGAGGAAGAAAACTTTACAATTATACATATATATAGATAAATGGTCAAACTCTATTCAATCATCAAATAAAAAAGTTTTTCAGCAAACAAAAGATGAAGAAAAAACCATACTAGTGGTTACACTTATAGACATTGACCAAAATCACTCATGTCAAGAAATCAAATCTGCTCTCAATAAATATGGACATACAACAAATATTCATATCTATAATCATTCATGCTTACAACAATGAATCAAAACAAAACATGTATTACTCCTTATAAGAAATATATCAACCTTGAGAAAGAATGGATGATTTATATGAACACAGAAACTATCAAGGCAATCTTCACTCAACATAAGCCTGATGATAATGAAATTAATAGAATTATCAAACAGTGTAATTCACAATCATTACAACTTTATAGAACACATAATACTACCACTGGTTTAATCACACTAGCAGACAAACATACCAAAGCCAAATCATGTTACATTCCTAGAAATCTACATACACTAAAGAGAAGAGGCTATGCAGTAATTTGCTTCTCATCAGCACAAGATTTGAATAATGCTTTAAAACAGCATATATTTATTCACGACTATAAACTCACCTGGAGTGCTAGAGAACATTTTAAAAAAGAACAAAGCCCTTCTCAAGAAAGACAAGATCATATCAACAAGAGTGCTAGGAAGCACCTTGAAAAAGAAATGAAACATAATGAATAATTGACTCATACTGAAAGTAGTGAAAATAATGAAGAGAAAGTTCACATAAAAATAATACATGACAAACTTTACTCAAGACAATTGAATCAAACTGATATCAGAAGTAATATTAAAGCTAATTAGTATACAACATTTAAGGATAAAGTAGAAATAAAAAGAGATTCTAAAAAAAGAATAGATCTAGAAAGAAGGGAAAAAAGAAAAAGATATAATTTTCAAGGCAATAAACATACTACTAGAACAATAGAAACTCCTCAATGTTTTGTTACTGGTAGTAACAGGGAGCCAATAAAACCCTGTTATAGAAGACATTGGAATGATAGATCTGAAAGTCCCAATCCCAAATGTTAAAGTGATCAAGATTCCCTTCACCAGATTCTAAACAATCTTAAATGACTAAATAATAGAATAAACATAATTGAAGGAAAAACAGGTAGTTAGAACAGGGTAAGAAGAAGGCGATAGAATAATTGCTCCTGAAATCAGCACCAGTCCAATCAACATATACCAGGAGTGAGTTTAATTTACAAGAAGAGTCAAGCTCATCCTGGAAAAAAGGTGCAATTCCAAAAGAAACTGTAGACATCAACATTACCCCTTCCAATACAACACACAACATATCACTAGATGACTTTATCAGTGCAATTAAAAAAAACACTAGTAATAGAATTGAAAAGGAGTATACATTATACAACAAGTATACCATAGATAACTCTACATTAATGGATACTATTTCGATTGAAACACATAATATTAGAGGAATTAATATCAGCCTGGATCAACAAAGAATATACAAACTTATACAAGAACTCAACATAGATATTCTAGACATTTACGAAACTAAGCTAACAAATAAAGCAGCAGAATTTGCTTTCTCTTCACAACAAACATATAAGTTTTTTCACAATAGCAATAATGAGAAACCCAGAGGATCTGGAGTGGAACTCCTCATTAATAGAAATATCAAGAAAAAGTTGGAATTCATTGAAAAAATAGAAGGCTATATAATAGGAGCCAACTTTCTATCAACAAGATATACAGTAAGCTCTGTATTTACCAGGTATATCTACTATCAGAAAAAACTGTCAGTAGATAACTATAACAGCTTCTTCAAAACAAAATTCTAAATAAATAGAGAAATCATTTTAAGATCATAATCATGGGAGATTTCAATACAGTCATCAACCCAATAGCAAATTGGTCACCCACCAATAAAAGAATATCAAGATACAGGAAAGCTGAAATAGGTCTCTTCAACTTCTTAGAAGACTGGAATATATAGATGTCCAGAACTCTTGGAAAGAAGAAAATACTACCTTTACATGGACAAACAATACATCATATAGTAGAATCGACTATATCTAGATGCCATCAAAAATTAGCTTAAATAACATATATAAATTCAAAAATATCCCTATAGAAACATTGTCAAATAGTGACTATACTTTATTACTGACAAGAATAACAACAAACAATTTGCTCAAAAATCAAGTGTATGAGCAATGTAGAACAAAAGAAAAGAAAATACCTGACTCAATAAATTCCATAGCAGAACAATGAAAGAAATTTAAATGTTGGATAAAGAACAAATTTTCAAAAACTGATCCACAACTTTCCTGACCAAGTGTAAAGAATGGTTTCCAAGAACTCGAAGAGGTCTGGCATTATTTCAAGTCAACAGTTATCAAGAGTACTTACAAACATCTCAAAAAGAAAAGGATTTATTCTATTCCCAATATAAAGAGAAAAGCGAAGCCTGGATTAGCAATTCCAAAGGAAGACTTCGAAGCCTACAGGGAAGCTAACAAAATCCACTTTCTTTTGAAGAAAATACAAGCCAACTGGGATATAAGAATCCTAACAGATATGGAAAAGACCATCCAGAAACTAAGAAGGCTTAGTAAATCTGTCGAAGAAGAAATAGTTCCATCCCAATCATGAGAAAAAATTCCAAAGCAATTATCAAAGATCACTAAAATAGAGTATAGCCTCAGAATAGTATGCAAGAAGAAAAAAAGTATTCACATCAGAAATCAAATTAAAGAAGCCTTAGAAAACAGATGTGAAGATCTCAAGTTCAATCAAAAATGAATGCTG
>CAJVPT010006923.1:0-10569 GCA_910592055.1 Acaulospora colombiana
GTCAGGAAAAGAAAGGATATCCCAATCAAGTATTTCTTATTGAAAAGAGGTCTTGAGAAGTAGATCTTTGGAAGAAGCTGGAAATATTTTTTTCAATTTCACTTTTTTGTTTTCTTGTTAGTTTGCTTAGATATTTTTAGATATTTCCTCTCACCTTTTTTTCAACCCATCCTTTTATAGTTTCCTGTATTCCAGTGGCTTAGTTAGATATATGGTAGTGACAACCTGCTGGCAATTATGTAGTGAACTAGGAGGGTCTTTACTCAAAGACACTGCAGAGCGAAATATTATCCCCAAGGCTGAACTTAGAAGCTTTTATGCTTATGACGAGTTAGTTAGATTCGAATAATAGTTTAGCTATAATATGTATCATGCTGTTTGAATGAAAATGTACTTTTGTCTTCATTTGATTAATAAACTAATGATCTAGCCTAGCTATGGGTACTCAAAAAAAAAAAGTAAAAAAGGAAAAAATTAATCATATATATATAAAAGTTTTTTTATTAATCTTTTAAAAATTTAAAATAATTTTAAAGATTTTTCTTATTCTTTCTTTCTTATTTATATTTCTTTTTAAACAAAAACTTAACTTTTAATAATTAAAAAAAATCAATAAAGATTATTTTACCTATAGTAAAAAAGTTATAAAAGAAAGAAAAATAATAATATAGTATTGAAAATCTATTTTTAAAACAATATTACAAATAAAAAATTCTGTATAATAAATAAAAATATATATATATAAGTTTAAATCTTGAAAACTTTTATTTTCATTGGTTTAATCCTCTTAAAATTACTAATTTTTAGTTTTTTTAAAAAAATTTTGTCTATTTTAATTTAATTTTAAAATTTAAAATAATATAAAATAAATAAACCTTTTGTTAATATAATTAATTAATAAAATTACATTAATAATAAAATATAAGCAAACTTCTACTTGTTATAAAACATATTTTAATAATGTCTTTAATAAAAAAAAGTGTTAATTAATACTTTGGTACTATTGTACTTTTCTAATTAAATTAATTTTTATTTTATAAAATTAATAAGATTTGAGCAATGAGTTTTTTAAGTGATAAAAATCATTATTTATTTAAACTAAAATTTTTCTACTCTTATTATTATAAATATATAAAGTTTTTTTTAACAACTAGTAAAGTTATACTATATAGTTTTTTTTTTTTTTTTTTAACATGTAATCGGATTAGTATAGTATATCTTTATTGTATATATATAAAAATATTTACAAGATATTTTGACTTTTGTATATTAACTTACAGGTTGTCAAAAAACCATTTCTCTAAATATAGTTTAGGGAATAATATTTTACTCCTTTATTAACTTAGATAGATCTTCTAGTCAATAAAATCATTGTCTATAGATTATTACTATAAATTATTCTAAATTTTGTCTATAGTTAAAAACCAAACTATTTAGCTTCATAATAAATCCAATTCTTAATAATTTCCATATACTTCTTTCTTTCCTTTCTTTTAAAAGCTTCCTTCTCCAGTCTTCTAAAAATGTTAAAGATTTTTTCTGCTCTTATATAGTCTGTATATTGGATCTATATCCAGGTCTTTTAGATTTTTATCCTTTTCAATAATATTTTATTTCTTTTCCCATACTATTAATTTATTATAGCAGTTGTTTCAAATATCCTTCTTGAAATTTTTTCTCATTTTATAACAAAGCTTATTAATTATACTTTGTGTAAATACTGGAAAATTTTGAGTTGTGCTTTGAGATAATTTTTTAAAAAAGTGATTTTAGTTTCTTTTATATATTCACAGATAGTATTGAAAATGCTTCTATTAAATTGCTATATCTTGTTTAGCCATCTATTTATTCAATTATCAATTATAAGATTAACTTCTTTTTTTTAATTTCTTTACAGATATAATGATTGATTTTCTTTTTTGCTTTTCACTATATATCTTTTTTAATTTCTTTAGTAGTTGAATACTTGAAAAGGTGTTTTAATATCTCTTTTTAGAATTTATATACTAGGTAAGTCATTATAGTATAAATATCTGATTTTCTTTTCTTGAGTATCTGTAATACTAGAAGTTTATTATGGATTAAGTTAGTTAGAAAGCTTTTATCTTTATTAGCTTTAAAGGAGGTATCGAAATTATTGAATGGATTGAATTAATTTTAGAAGGTTAACCATTCTATTATTTTATCTTTTTGGATCCATAGCTCTTGAATCATTTTTTGTGCTATTTAGTCTTTCTCAATTCTTTTTCTATTATATGTTTTAACAAATTTTCTAATACTGATCTCTATTATATATTCTTTTTATATAGTTATTATAAAGACTTTCCCTAATTCTAGTAGTTAATTTCAGATTATTATATTCTTGTATCTAGCTTATTTAATAAGTAAATCTATCTTATTATTAAATTTGTTGATTCCATAAATCTTAACCTTTGTAATTTTCGAGATAAGATTTTTTCTTTTTACTAGATCTTTAATTTTACTCTATATTGATTAGCTAGTAATTTTTATCTATCTTATTGATATCTCTATTTGTGAACTGATAGACTTCTACAGTATATTTTAACTACAATATTACAATTCATAAAAAATAAAATTGTTATGTTTGAGAAACTATATATAGTGCAATATAAATGGTTAATATTTTTGCTCTGGTTATCAACAGTCATGTTAATATCCCTGTTAAAAATTGTTTTTTAACTTTCTATACTCTATTGGTATTCAAGCAAAATCTATTTTATGCTCACTATCTTTTGTCTATTTTTATAGAAGCTATCTATATAAAAATAAACTGATTAGTTATACTCTATATATTATATTGCAAGATATTTATAAGTTTCTCTATATCTTTATTTGATTGAATAGCTTGTCTTATTAGTATAGCTTATCAGTTTTTTACCTGAATTTCCACTTCTACAGATCTGAAAATAGATAATGTTAATATCTATTATCTTGTAGTTATTTGTCAGTCTATGAGATTATTTGATAGAAGGACATATTTTTTTTCTTAGATTTTTATTTTTATATCTATTTAATTGTAGAAGAAGATAAATTAGGGATGGAACTATTTTTAATACTTGAAATAATCTATCTGATTTAAGTAGAATATAGTTTTTAGTAGAGTTATATAATAACTGATATAAAGTGAACAGATTTTATTGTTTAAGAATAACAGCTTTCTTGATATATTAGTTGAAAAGCTGGAGTAAACTTCCCAGTATATTTTTCTTCTATTTAGATATATTAAAAATATTTCAATTTGCATATTATAGTCTATTTAGTTTAGTTCATGTACAGTAATGATTTTTTTAAGTTGTCTTAATTTTCTGTTACCTTTTTATGGATCTTTTTGTATCAAGAGAAGACTAGTCCTTTGTACTTACTAAAGAGAATCTGGATTGCTCTCTATTTATTAAGTATTATTATAGTTATATTAATAATTTGATTTAGAAATATAATTTTATACTTATGTAGTATTGAATGGCTTTCTCATATTCTCTATTATTTTATAGAATTGACTTGATTTTTTTTTTTTTTTTTTAGTGTTAGACAGTAATGTTTTATTTGAATATAGTAGATATTATATATATGATGTAAATAAACTACTTCTATTTTTCAAGTAAAACTTTAATAAGAAAAACTTACTTTGTAACAATGCTACCCTTTTTGAAACAAAGAGGCTAGTAAAGGGATCTATTAGTGCAAAAAAATTAAGAAAGAATCTATGTTGTTTGTATTCAAATCAATGTATTCTTCAGATTTAAATCTAATAATAATAGTATCTATTCAACTACTATAATTCTATTTTTCGGCTATATTATAACTACAAATAAAAACTATACAAGATTAAATAGGGGAAAAAACTCTGTATACAACAAAGAAGGCACTAGCAGGAAAGGGGGGTTGATTTTGGTATGAAGTGATTTGAAAGCCACACAACTATTATTACTTTTATACCACCAGCTGATTACTTTTTGAGAACTTCATTAGTCCAGGTCATAATGTCTCCTTTTCAGCTGTTTTCAGTACAACCATGTTGTGGTTTCTTGTCTTCTAGTTTCAGTTCTTTTTTTTTATTTCTATTTTATCCTATCTAGTATAGAACCTCTGTCGATGTTCTTCTAGATGATAATAAGTTGAGGGTTGTAAGGGGGATTCTAGGATATAAGAGAAAAGTAGCTTGATGATATTATCAAGATTTCTTTCCTTAGACTATATGAGCACTAGGGGAAGGGGCTCGTCATCTAATAATCTATCTTTCTTTACTATTATGATAGTTTTATCCTAAAAAAAAAAGTTTTGACACATCTAGCTTGTGTTTTATTGGATTTAATAAATATCATGCTATTTTCTTCAGAGTACTACAATCTTGAGAGGTTGAGCCATAGTCTTTTTTTCTTCAAACTATATATTGATCCTGTCTTTTGATTGATATGAATGATAAATTTCCCAACCTATCAATCTAATACTTCTAAAAAATAGGCGTAACACTTCTTAAATATTATCCTCTTTCTATATACCCTTGAGTCTTGTTGTAGATATAGTTTTACTTGATAGATTCATATAATATATTGTTAGAATTCTTTCTTAATTAAGGTATTTATATAGGAGAGATTGTATTCTATATCCACCTATATCATAATCTAATATCTTACAGTGGACTCCAGGTTCTTATAAAGCTGAAGAAATGCATTTAGACATATGAGATGACCAATAGAAGCTTGTTTATATTCTTTTACTGACATGTTTTCTACTAGTCAATCATTTCTTAAGAAACTTTGTGCTACTCAAAATTTAGAGTCAAACTGTAATAGGCAAAATTCCTTAGAAAAAACTGAGAACAAGCACTCTTAGAGCAAGTATATGACAAGAGAGTGGATGGTTGCCTTTAGGATAAGTCTCTCATAATAGAAAAAGCTCTATATTGTTTTTTTAGTATATAAATAAGTAGTAGCACTTCAGTTCTTATTCCTTTTAAAACTTTTTTGCTATTGGTAGAAAAGGTGTATTCATGACTTTGGTCACTGAAAGTCAGGTTTTTGTTTGAAGAAAATTTTACAAGAGAAAGGAAAAGGTAGAAATAACTTTTGAAATATTATTTTAAGTTGATTTAAAGAAAGTGATAAGACTTTATTAATCAAGAAATATAAAAATTTTTTTGTGAACATCTTTTTTGTGTGTGGTCAGAGAATTAGTAAAAAGAGTAATATTGGTAGAATTGACTCAATAGATATAATACCTAATTGATAATTAAAGATTTTTTTCCATCTCCAACTTTGAAAGATAATTTGTAAATCTTTGGCTGGAGTCAATATTGCAATTACTAGATTGCCTTTAATCAGCTTGTGTAAGTCTATAGGATTATTAAAAATGTTTCCAAGTTTTCAGCTTTTGATCTGACTCTGTTTCAATTAGATTATAATAGCCATATCAAAGGCCTCACTGTTGTTAAGTTGATAGAATAATATTGATATATGACTTTTCAACTATATTTCTCAAATACTTTAAGACCATATATTTCTTAATTATGGATGCAACTGTTTGGGATTGTTTTATAGATTAAGGTTTTATTCTTGAAAACCTTTTTAAATATAGCTGTTAGATTATTATATATTTTTTTATTCAAGTGCATATGTTGCATTTTACATTCTACTCTTGAAATCAAGGCTCTATTAATAATATATTAACATGTTTTTTTTCTCAACTTTTTCTTAGTTATTGCCTAAACTATTATCCTGATTTCTGATTTTATTAAACTAATTATATTCTGGTTTTTCTGTTTTGATTCTAATCAAATATCAAAAAATCTGAACTAATTTTTTTTGTAGATCTTGTGAATTATAATATTCTCTATTCTAGTTTGAACTATTTGAGGATCTTGAGGATTTCAATTAATGGTGAGGAGAATTGACTTTGTCATATTAATTTGTGAGTCATTTGCAATATAGAACTTTTTTGTTTCTTTCAAAATACTTTTCAAGTCTTTTTTTGATTTGACAATTCAGGTTGTATTATTTATATAGATGATTACTATCTGCCTTAGAAAGAGCTTGATCTTTTTCTCAAGTTTATGAAAATTGAGTAATTATTCTTCTTCTATAGTATAATCCAGTATAGTGTTATTTTGGATTTTATATAGTAATAGGTTATAGAATGTTTTCTATAATACTAAAAAAATTGTTTCTCCTTAATCTATACCATCCTCTGTAACCATCAAATTAAAGAGTTTATTGGACTTATATGGTGATCTATTTGAGTTTGATATCTTATAAGATAAAATTTGAGTTAATAATTGGCTTCAACTATATCTTCTTGATAAAAGAAATTATTTGAAGTGTTTTTTTCTATAGTTATTATTTCTGGGGATATAGTAGGATTTGCTTTTTATAATGAGACTAGTTCCTTGAGATCAAAAAATAATGCTATAACTTTTATCTTTGAAGAGATCTATTATAATCTTTTTAATAGTTTTTAAAATTCGACTTTGATCTATAGTTTATTCAAACATTAAAAGAGATATTATATCATATGCCTTAGCAGTGTTTTGAAAAGAATCCATGAGATTTTTTTTTTTTCTAGCTTTTTCATAAATTCTATTTAATAGATAAATTGATTCTGTTGTGTTTTTTTTCAATAAATCAGCAAAGTTTGAACCTTTGAGAATTTGTATTATTTATATATTATTGATAGATAATTAATAAGGATTGATAAAATATTTTCAAGCAGTTTCAAGGGATATGATAGATCTTGTATTGCTCTGTTGACATTTCCAAGGCTTGAGTTTTAAAAATAAGATAGGTATTATTACTTTTTCATTTCTTACGTATTCATCTAGTATTTAAAACTTTGTTAAACATTAAGCATAATATCTCTTTTTCTTAGATAATTAAGTATTTAAGTATTTCGTAACTGATTTATAAAGTATCAGCTATCTTTTTATTTGAGAAGTATTGCAAAGTAGTTTTGAGTTCTTCTATTTTGATTTTTTCTATTAGTAAAAATACCATGTTGGATTGATCTATTCTTTAGGTTGGTATTTTTTTTTCAAGAGAAATCTAAACTTTAAAAGTTAATATTTTTTTGTTTAAAAACTTCTTTATGATAGTTTTCAATCTTCTTTTTTTTTTTAGAGTACCTATAACTAAGTTGGATTGTTAAATTATTAATCAATTGAAAATATAAGTATGTTTTCATTCAAGCAGCATGATACATATTATAGTCAAACTATTATTCTAATCTAATCAACTCATCATAAGCATAAAAGCCTCTAAGTTCAAACTTGAGAACAATATTTTGTCCACAGTATCTTTGGGTAAAAACTCTCCTAGTCCATTGTATCATTTCCTATAGGTTATTATCATTACATGTCTGACCAAGCTGCTAGAATATAGAAAATTATAAAAAGATAGGTTGAAAAAAAAGAAAAGGGGATATCTAAAAATATCTAAATAGACAACAAGAAAATAAAAAGATAAAAATTAAAAAAATTTTTTCAACTTACTCAAAAGACTTGCTTCTCAAAATCTCTTTTTAATAAGAAATATTTGATTAGAATATTCTTTCTTTTCCTAACTGTCTAAGGAACATATCTATTCTTAATTTTGATTTCCTTCTTATATACTATCTGAGAAGACTTATACCTAGTAAAAGCCTTTACTTCTAGGATATATTTGGTTCTAACATTTTTTGGGCAGTAATTTTTATCCACCTATAATAGACATATAACTTATAATGAACCTCAAGTTATTATGTAATCTAGTAGAGACTGGGTCATATTGTTTTAATATGATAACTTCCAGTAGCCACACTTAGTTAAAGGAATTTTACTGATATACATCTTTCATTACTCAAAAGGTTAGATTTCTCAATAATTCTTTTACCTTGTAATAATAGGAGAGTCTCAAAAGTGATAAGGATCCTCATCAATTATGATATCCTTCAACAATTTCTGAAGAAATGTATTATTAACTATAACCAAAGGGTTTGAGATTAATATGGACTAGAGACTATTTGATTTTATTACTTGACTGGAATAAAAAGAAGATCTTGATTTTGAACTTTGCCTGACTGAGATAATAGGAGAGAAAGACCTTAGCTTGAATAAATAATATCCTTTTCACTATCTGAAAACTTGTTGCTCATATCTTATTGATTTTATGGAACTTAATCTGTAGGTCAATCCAATTGGAGAAGTGGATAGATACAGGACATCAATTAACTTTTTTAATTATTAATAATGTTATCGAAATATATGAGATAACCAGTAGGTGCTTATTTATATTTAGCTATTAATATGTTTCATGTTAACCAATCAAATTCCAGGTGATATTGTGCTACCAGAAATTTAGGGTCAAACTGAGGTAGGCAAAATCTTCCAAAAAAAACTATGAAAAATAGTAGAAATTTTAAGAGAATACAAAATAGTATATTAAAAGGTGAATAATAAGCCTTCTCTTACTAACAAAATCTCTATTTCTTGTTGCTTCTAGCTCTGTAAAGTGACTCTTCACTTGTCATTTTTTTTACTTCTTAGAATCTTTTTGCCCTTAGTAGAGGAAGTGCATACTTGAGTCTTTTTAGGCCACTAGAGACTCAAATTTTTATTCAAAGGAATTTATAAACAAGTAAAAGAAGGTAGAAGAGAAAATAAAGACAAGCTTTAAGTTGTTTTAATAAAAGTATAAAGACTTTATTAGCAAGAAAGTGAAAACTTCTTGCAAACATCTTTTTTATATGTGGTTAAAGGATCAGTAGAAAGAGTCTTTTTATTAATTTGGTTAAAAAAAGAACTTTATCTTTTTTATTATTACTTATTACATTAAATAAATTCCAATTAACTGATTTTTATTAAACAGTATATTAAATTGAGCTATTTTAAGCTAAAAGAGTGATATTTTAAAAATAAAAAATAAAAAATATTTATAATAGATTAAACAATAAATATTTTTTTAAATAATTTTTTAATAGTATATCAATAAATCTCAATTCTAAAAAATAAAGAATTAAAATTTTATTTTTATACAATTTAATTTATTTTAAGCTTGTTTAAATAATCAAGTATTATTTTTATAGATTAACAGATAAATTTAATTAAAAAATAAATTTTTGAATTTGGTTCTTAAGTAATATAAAACTATAGGCTATGTTATTAATACATAAGTCATAATAAAAATTTTTTTAATTGCTATTTTAGTCTGATAAGATATAAAGACCCCCTAACTTTCCAGGTGCTAAAATAATGTAACTAAAAAGAAAAGCTCCAATATTAGAGAAAGGAAGATTAGAAGATAGAGATCCAAAAAATATTTTATCAAAAGAAGTTAGATTTGAAATGAGATGGTTGAGTTTTGAGTAATATTAGAACTTGAAAGAGTGATCTGCAGTAGTAACCTGTAGGCAATAATATTAAGAGTTGGAAGGGTTTCACCTGAACTCTTAATGGAGTGATAAATTACTTTTTTTTTTTTTTTTTTTTTTTTTTTTTAACCTGCAATCATGCCACAATGGCATGTCTTTATTGAAAAATTGAAATAAATTTACAATATTTTATAGACTTTTACAAAGTGACTAACTTGTCTTTATACAAAAGTACTCTAAGTCAGATTTTGAAAACAATATTTCACTTCCCTAATAGATTGGTAATAACCTCTATCTATCAGGATCATTACCAACAGTTTGTCACTATAAATTGCCCAAAAACCAATAAATTGCTAAGTTAAAAAAGAGGAAGGGAAAAGGGAAAAAAAAAATTAAGAAAAAGGGACAATTCAAAGCCTACCAAAAAAAATCCAAAAATAAAAACAACCTCTTTTCAAAAGAGATCTGCCTGATTGGGATAGTCTTCTTGTTTCACTTGAATCTTAGAAAAAATCTTCTTTTTCACCACCTGTGACATTGAACGAGTCAATCCAACTGATCTTTCATTTAAGTGAGTACCAGATTGGGATATCTCAAGAAAAGCATTTAGACCTTAGCTTTTTTCCATTAAAGCTTTGTCACCACTTGAGGAACTTAGGTAAGAGATAGAAGTTTGCAATTCACATTACCCATCACTTGGTCTTTTGGTGTCATATAAGTTTTCATTGAGGGATTTGAGCTTTTTGGGGGTAACCGTTTCCAGAACTTTTTTTCTGATCATCAATGATGTCATTGGAACATGTGATTGTAATCAATAGGAGCTTGTTTACATTCCAAAAACTAATGTATTTCATATTAGCCAATCACCTTTGATGAGGATTTGTGCTACCAAAAATTCAGGGTCAAACTAAAGTAGGCAAAATTCTCTAGAAAATCATGAGAGCGATAGTTCTAAAAAATCCACAAGTGACTGAAAGGGGAAAAATAAGTTCTTTTATCATCAAAAACCTCTATATACCTCTCACTTCAAAGGTTAAATAGACCTTCAGGTACTTCACAGTCAGTTCTTCTTCCTTTGAGAACTTTCTTGCCGTTGGTATCAAAGGTGTTACTCGACTTTTCTTGATCACTTGAAGTCAAGTTTTTGAGTGAAGAGATTTGTAAACAAGAGGGAAAGGGTAGAAGCGACTCTTGAAGTCATACTTCAAGTTG
>CAJVPT010006924.1:0-10568 GCA_910592055.1 Acaulospora colombiana
ACTGTAAATAGTCTTAAGTAATCTTATTTTTTTTTTTTTTGAGTACTCATAGTCAGGTTAGATTGTTAGTTTATTAATCAATTAAAAACCTAAGTATATTTTCATTTGAGCAGCATGATACATATTACAGTCAAACTATTATTTTAATTTAACTAACTTATCTTAAGCATAAAAGTCCCTAAGTTTGACCTTGGAGACAATATTTTGTTCTGCAGTGTCTTTGGGTGAAAACTCTCCTAGTTCACTGCATTATTGCGTTACTGCTATATGTTCAACCAAGCCACTGGAATATAGGAAACTACAAAAGGATGGATTGAAAAAAGGAAAGGGGGAATATCTAAAAATGTCTAAGTAGACAACAAAAAAATTAAAGAGTAAAAATTGAAAAAAAAATATTTTCAGCTTTCTTCAAAGACCTGCTTCTCAAGACCTCTTCTTAATAAGAAATATCTGATTAGGATATTCGTTCTTTTCCTAACTGTCTAAGGAACTTATCTATTCTTGATCTTGATTTCCTTCTTGTATACCATCTGAGAAGACTTATCACCTAGTGGGAGCTTTTACTTCCAAGATATACTTAGTCCCAACCTTCTTTGGACAGTAATTGTTTATTTATCTGTGGTATACAGATGACTTATGATGGACCCCAAGTTCTTATGTGACCTAGTAAGGACTAGGTTATATTGTTTTAATGTGATACCTTCTAGTAGCCACACCTAATTAAAGGAATTTTACTGGTATACATATTCCATTACCCAAAAGGCCAGATTTTCTAATAATCCTTTTGCCTTGTAATAGTAGAAGGTTCTCAAGAGTGGTAGGGATCCTTGTCAATTGTAATATTCTTTAACAACTTCTAGGAAAATGCATTCTCAACTGTAATCAAAGGGTTGAAGCTTAGCATAGACTAGAGACCATTTGGTCTTATTACTTGACTGGAATAAGAGGAAGACCTTGATCTTGAACTTTGCCTAACTAGAATTATAGAAGAAAAAGACTTCAGCTTGAACAAATAACAGCTTTTTTATCACCTGGGGACTTGTTGCTTGTATTTTATTGGCCTCATGGTACTTGATCTGTAGGTTAACTCAATTGGAGGAGTGGGACAGACATGGGTCATCAATCAACTCTTTTTATCACCAATGACACTATTGGAACATGTGAGGTGATCCATAGGAGCTTGTTTACATTCAGTTACTAATGTGTTTTATGTCAGCCAATCAGATGCCAGGTAACATTGTGCTATCAAAAATTTAGGATCAAACTGAGATAGGCAAAATCTCTCAAGAAAATCATAAAAAATAGTGATACTTTAAGAGGGTATAAGACAGTATGTGAGAAGATGGATAATAAACCTTCACTTGTCAACAGAATCTCTATTGCTTGTTGCTTCTAGCTCTTTAAGGTGACACTTCACTTATCAGTCCTTTTACTTTCTAGAACCTTCTTGCTCTTAGTAGAGGAAGTACATACTTGAGTCTTTTCAGGCCACTAGAGGCTCAAGTTTTTATTCAAAGGAGTTTATAAACAAGTAAGGGAGGGTAGAAAAGATACATAAAGACAAGCTTCAAGTTGTTTTAACAAAAATATAAAGACTTTATTAACAAAGAAGTATAAAACTTCTTGTAAACATCTTTTTTGTGTGTAGTCAAAGGATCAGCAGAAAGAGTTTTATATCATCTTAAATAACCTTATTCTTTAACTTTTAAAAAATATATATTTAAATTTTTATATTATTTAGATAATTCTTTATTAAATTATGAATAAATAAAAAATTTCAAAAAGTTTTGTTACATATTGTATATCTTTTATATTTCCCTTTATGATGTAACTTTGTTTTTAGATAAAACCTACTAGACAACCTATGTATTTAATTAGCTTTGTCTCTTGTCCATTTTCATTATTCTGACACTTGTAATATTCAATCTTTGTTTTTTTCTTAGGTTTTTCTTATAGTAGCTTTTTCTATATTAGTTGATGACTGGCATTCTTTTTAATTATCCATATTTTTTGTCTCTTGTTATGATTAGGACAGACTATAGAATATATTGGTTCCCATTTTATCCAATCTATTTTTCATGATTCTATAAGCTGATTTAGAAAATCTTTAAGAAATATCCTACTTACAGTATATTTAAGAACCATTCTGGGATAGGATCTTTGCCTATTTTTTAAATAAGTTGAAATATGTATTAATTTCTCACTTCACTTGCTTCATAGTTGATGAGCTAATCTATATATATTAACCTGTTGTTTCTTAGTGATAATATGGCTTTATTATACTTTTCAGGTGAGAAATATTCTTTAATTAGACTATTTTTTTTTCTTATTCAAAGATATAATGCCATTTTCAACTTTGAAAAATAATTTTCATATCTCTAACTAACTTAATTACTTGAAGCAAAAAGTTACCTTTATCCATAAGATGGTCTAGTAAGTCGCAAGTCAGTAGATTGATTAGTTTCCAATATTGGATTTGTGCTTGTTTGAGTCTTATAATTGTTGTGATTTCTACTGGTTCAAGATTATCCAATCTATTGCACAATCCTATTATCTGACTTTCTTTTTATAGAATCCAAATGTTCTTCAAATTATGGATCTTTGGATGAAGTATTATGCTATTGGGAGTAGATTTATATAATAAACTTTTGTGTTTAAAAAGTTTTTTATATGCTACTGTTAACATGTTACATATTTTCTAGAACAATATACTATGCTATATTCTAAATTTTATCCTTGGTATTAATACCCTATTTAAATTATAGAGTGTCTGCTTTTTTATTTTTGAGAGCTCTAGTAATTATATTAATTTCTTTGAGCACTTTTTCCTTTAGTTTAATTGAGGTTTTTTGATTGTCTATTCAAATTTTTAGAAATCTTGTTTGATTTACTCTATCAAGTTTTTTGACTACTTCTTTTTTAATACCTATCTGAACTTCTTCTAATTAATAGTTAGGGTTACTAATAGTAACTAGAACCTATTTGTTACTATTTATCTGGAAGTCATTGATCCTATAAAAGATTCTAGCTGTTTCTAAGGTTTTTTTCATATCTTCCTTGGATCTTGTTACTTATATTGTATCATTCATAAAGGCTATTGCAGCATGTCTTGATTCTAACTTTTCAATCTTATAACCATTGAAGTCTGGATTTCAAATAACTGATATTTTATATCCTCTATTTGTGTTATTTTGGATTTTGCATAGTAAAGGGTTATAAAAGATTCTCCATATTAATGGTGAGATAGTTTCTCCTTGATCAATTCCATCCCATGCTTTTATAGAATTAGTAAAATTATCTTCAAATATAACTTTGAATTTTCAATTTTTGAAAATACTTATCATGATCTTGATAAAACCTTTAAGTACTTTGATTCTTTTCATCACTTTTACTAGCATGTTTAAACTAATAGTGTTATAAGCTTTAACTATGTCTTGAAACAATATTTACAACTCTTTTTTGTTCTCTCTTGTATCTTCACAAATGTTATTAAGAATTTAATTTGATTTTGCTGTACTTTTTCTTGGTAATCCTATATAGTTGGATTCTCTGAGAATATTATGAATCTTATAAATATTTCTCATTCTGTTTATTAGAACTTTGGTAAAACACTTTCTGGTGATCTCCAGTAATATGATAGGTCTTGTATTTAAAAGTTCACATTCTCAAGACTTTGACTTGGCTATGGGATATATATGACTTTGCCTTCAGAATATTGGGGTAACTTCCTATTTCAAGAAGTTATTAAGTATTTTCCTCAGGTATTCTTTTTTATCCTAGCTTAATCTCTTTAATATCTCATAGCTAATCTGATATTTGCCTGGGGCCTTGTTATTAGAAAGCATCTTAAGTATTTCATATAATTCTTCTTGTGAGATTGGTTCAAAAAGATTCTTATACCAGCTATCTTGAATATAGTTTCTAGAATTGTACTCCTCTTTTCAATCTTCTATCAGGTTGTCAAAATTGACTTTTCTTCCTTTGAAGATTTCTAGATAATATTATCTTACCATTTTTTTGATTTCATATTTTTCTTTGTTATATATTCAATATCATCTTATGATTTCTTGTATTTCTTAATTATCAAATCACAGTAACAGATATTTTGTTAAGTTTTATGATATCCAAATATAATTGATTCTACTATTACTTGTAATATTCTATCATGCTAAAATTTTATTTTTGCCTTCCCATAATGACTGAGTATCTATAAAGCCCCTTTTATCTAAAAAGTTAAACAATGGAATTTTAGAATGTCAAGAAAATCTCAACTTAGCCTTGAAGAATACTGTTCTATTTTCTAATAGATTATAGATAGTATTGAAATCACTTATTACTATTATGTGAAAACTTTGTCTTTACTTCCTTTTAATAAGACTGATTAGCTTCTCTTATATCTTTTTGTATTATTGTTTGTCTAAAAAAATGTAAATCTATATAATGCAGACTTTTTTCTTTTTTATGAGGAAGTTAGCTATTATTATATAACCTTCCTCCTCTTCTATTGATACTATTTTCTTTTTCAAATCTTTCCTAATTAGAAGGCTAACCCCTGTTTCAAATGATATGTCTCTATTGGTATTATAAAAATACTTGTAGGTTTTTTGATTATCAAAAACCTATTTTACATTGATTTGGATCAGCTTGGTTTTATATATTTTCATTATACCTATTTTTTGTTTCTATATCTTTTCGATAAGACTTTGTTAATTTGTCTTGTTTATTACACCTCTAATATTGTATATACCTATTTTTATTACTTTTTTCTAAATATTTTCTTCTATCCCTTTTATATTCTTTATTTGCTCATCTTTGTTTTGGTTTCTCAAAAAAGTAATATACTTATTTTGTAGGAATATATCTATGTTTAGATTACCACCTTGTCCTATAGCTTTATTTTAATTTATAATTTGTACTTTGTCTTTGTTATAAGTCTTCATTAAGGGAGAAACATGCTTTTTCTTCTTATATCTATCTTGATTAATTGGTGTAATATTTTAGAAATGATCTGCACATCTTAACCTTTCTTTTCTTTGTTATCTAAATCTTGATTTGTTTTCAAGCTTGGCAATTCTACTATTTAATTTTTCTAGATTTGTCAATATGAACTTTAGTGAATTTTACTTATTCTCAAACTCTGGTTCATTATACTGTCTTCTATTTTGGTTCTCTAGCGAACTTATAGGATTTTCAAATGGTTCTTTATTACTTCCTGTTACTGGGTAGCCTAGGGTTCTATGATGTTTTTGTTGAGTATTACCATTCTAATATTGATATCTTTTTCTTTGATTAGTTGATCACTTATATTTAATAGTTGTAGTAGAACTTATCAATTCAGTATCTGATGGTGAATCTAATATAGATTCGATATTTATTTCTACTGTTATATGTCCCAGCTTTTATTTTATTCTTTCAACTCTAGGTTTAGAACTCATTATAGTTTCTTCTATTGTGACTTTTACATTCCAAGATAGTCTTGGTCCTTATAAAAAAATATATTGCTTGCAAGCTCTTATCAGTACTTCTTTTGTTATAAAGCATACTACTGTAAAGTTTTGCTTTTTCAACATATAAGGATTTCTTGACATATAACAGACCTTAGCTTCTGTACTATTAAGTACCCTAGCTATCAAACTTGAGAGTATTCTATTTGTATCTAAGAGTCTGACTAAGTGTTTATTTTATTCAATCAAAATCTTATTTATTTCTTTATCAATTAGTTTTTCTTTAGTAAAGATTGTTCTTATTATTTTTATTTCAAATAGTATCATCCATATTTCTTCAGAATTATTTTTAAAGTATTTATGCCACTTGAGGTAGGCCTTTACTCTGGTCTTGGTTTTTACCTTATAGATATCAATTTTTTTAATATCCCTATATCTTTTTAGGTATTCTTTTATGTAACTTCTGAAAAGTTTATAATTTACATTCACTAGACTTATATATCATATGTCTTTGCTTTCTTCTAAATTGTGAATTCAAAATATCTTTTTCTTCATCTTATCTATAGCTGATTGATTTATATGTTCTTATTTTTCTGGTTCTAGTCATTGAAGACTGAAGGTTTCCTCCTTTCTGTTTACTTTTTCTAAACATTTAAGAAGATCTTCTTCTTCTTTGAAATGAAAAATTAACCATTTATTGCTATTAATAAAACTTTTATAAAGAGAATTTCATTTGTCCTAAGATAGTTTTAAAACATTGTACAGATAGGCTCTAGTTTTTTTTTCTAAGCTTCCTGAAATATTTGCTATTATGGCTTCTAATCAATATACTTCTTTTTTACATATATAGTATAGATTTGAAATAGGATTTACAGCTTTATTTCTTGTACTGTATGAACTATATTCACTTATATTTTGACCTTTGATCTTTTTTTGTAGCATTTCTGATTCTATTTCCTCTTCTATCTCTTCTTGTTCTTGAACATTAAATATTGTGATCTTATTGTCTACTATTAAATTATTTTCTATCTAAGTGATAATCTTCATGGAAAGGGTTTCTATGTCTTTTGATACAATTTTTTCTTTTTTTTTAATTATTTCAAGAAGTTTATTTTTGAAGTATAACTAAAGCAGATCCTTTTCTTTTTTTTTTTCAAGCTGCCAGAGATAGGTTATATATTGTATTAAGATTTATTCTTTATAAAATGTCATTTTGTCTATTTCTAGCATACTTGTAATAATACTATCAAATATCATACAGGTTTTTGAAACTGGTACTTCTTCTTCCACTTGAATAGTGGTTTGCTTCTGTTTAGCAATTTGTTGTATAACCTATAGCTCATTATATTTATCATACTTTCTTGCAAGTCAAATTAGAGTATTAATGATATCCTTTTTGTTTTTATCTATTATATATAGAATCTTCTTTGTCTTATGCATTGTATATATGAAGGATAGCTAATAGGAGATAAATCACTTAGTATTGCTAAAGTTACTTGATGCAAAAAAATCTTTTATGTATTTTGCTTCTTATTTTAGTAATTCCCTATTTTAATTTGTGTCTTGATTCTGTTTTGATCAAACATCTGTTATTTATCTCTTCTTTATTTAGTGATGTTTACTTGTTTATACTAGTGTTTATAGATTCTTGCTGTTCTGTTTATATCAATCATATCCTATAATAATGTTGTGATTAAGAATCTTATCAAATTTATTTGCTCTTGTTATACTATTGTGATAGATCTTTATCAAACTTGTTTTGACAACAGATTTATACATATATATATGTTTACATTACTTTGGCTAGATGTTTTAATGTTTATAGGGTGGGGTATGTATGTTAGGCTGTTTAAATCTTGAGGAGCTTTGATATCCTTCTAGGTTTTGAGGGATTTGAAATTTGCTTGATTTATCAAGCAAACCTATTTTCTTTACAATTTCTTGTAGTATTAAGAAAGGTATCAACTTGCACTGGTTTGGTTACAAGTACTGTGAAGTTAATATTGCCTTCCCTTTTCTGACTGTAAATCAGTTTATATTGATTTCTTTTCTTCTTCTTAAAAAAGAAAAAAAAGCCAAAATTGTTGCTATATATATATATTTTCCAGCAATTTACTGATTTAGAGCTATACATGAAGTATTATTTTATGTCAAGATGACTATTGTATACTAATGTTGTAAGAATATGTATCCTGAATTATAGATATTTTTCTTTATTTGAATGAATTACCTAAAAAGAAAATTTTTAAAAATCTGAGGGATTTGTGAAAAAAAAATTTTTTATAACTAAAGTGCTATTTTTTTTTAATCTATAATCATGTTAAAATGGCTTGCCTTTATTAAGATACTTGAAAAAATACTAAAATAATCTACAGACCTTTACATGTAATAACTAACTTGTTTTGTATATTATTAGTTGAAGGACTCATTACTTAAAAAATATAAGGAGTCCATTAAGCTAGTTTGGATCAAACAAAACTAAGTCTCAACTAGATATTCTAAGTCAGATTTAGGGAACAATATTATATTACTCTAGTAGCTTGGTATAGTCTGTGGTTTTTATTTACTACAAAATAATATTGTACATATGATAATTTATATATGGTAAATTTATTATATACTATATATACTAACTAGCCTTATTAAGAAAAACCACATAACACTCTCTTAATTTTTCCTAGAACAATTTTATAGAATAATTTAATTATCAGACCATTGCATGTACTCTAACATATCCCTAGCTTTGAAACATTGATATGGTCTGTGGATTTTTCCTCTCATCAAGATTTCCCGATAATTTGTCATAGACAAATTTGACTATACTTTTATATATTCCACTAATACAATATTTACTCTCTTCAGAACTTCAGCCTTCTTGACTTGACAACTTCTTTATCAGTTAGTAAGATCGATAAAGTGCTTTTACCAATTCAGTTTCTGTTCTAATTGATCACGAAATCAGTTACATTCTCTTCTACCTTATCAAGATAATAATATTGTAAAATACTGATCATTCATAACATTTATAGATTAGCCTAATCTGATAAAAATCAGTTATAGGTGATGTTGTGTTACAGTAGATCCTTTTATTTCAGATATCAGTAAGATAGCTAGAACTGTATCCAATAATAAGTATTAACTTGTTATCCAATGGAATTGTTTTATTGTATATAGTATTTTTTCATTTGGTCCTTAGATAGTATTGAATTCCGAACCTTGTAATTGTAATCTAAGAGCATTATCACTGTGCTACAGACTTACAGGTCTTATAACTAAAGTGTTTTTATTCTCTTATTTAATAAAAAAATACTATAGAGTTTATGATGTAATGAATTCATCAATAAAAATTATTGATTTTTTTTTTTCTAGTTTCATATAAAAAGGTAATATTGGTAACTAATTATGTTTTATAGACTTATCAGAAAATTTTTAAACTTGTCATAAAAATTGAAATTGGCTTTTTGAATTTTGTTTATCTAATAGTACAAAGTTTTTATATTTTTTTAAAAGAAAGATTCTCTTAAAACAAGTCTTAATTATAAAAAAATTAGAGTTTCTAATTCTTCTAAATGAAGAGGTAGAGGCAAAGATATATTTTTGCTTATAAACTCTTGATATAATAAATACAATTAATGATTTATAAAGTATATTACTCTAAAAATGCAAAATAAAACCCTTAAATATAATTCATAAATATATAAAAATTAAAAAAACAATATATACTCTGATAATTATAAATATATAATATTTTTTTCTTCTTCTATTAATGATAAATTCTTAAAATATTTAGCATATAAAATTTTATAGATCACTTATATCTCTTTTTGAAAAATAAAATTTATAGTTTTTTATTTTAGAAATGATAAAATTCAAGAAATATTATAAATTAAAGATTTTGATAATAGAAAACTATCTTGAATAGTTTTTTTATAGTAATTAATTTAAAATATTTAAAGTTTTTTAGTAAGAAATATTTGACTTTTATTCTTATCTTCTCCTTTAGAGACCTATTTTTATCCTCTTTCTATAACTTTTCAAGATTACAAAATTATGTAACTATCTTAAAATAAATATTATTATTAATTAAATTATAAATAATCTTTTTAAAACAACTTATTATTCACAAGAAAACATAAATTTTTAAATAATAACTATAAAAAAACTATCTAAAATAGTTTTTTATTGTTAAAACCTTTGATTTATAATATTTTATAAATTTTGTTTTTATTAAAATTAAGAACTATGAATTTTGTCTTTTAAAAATAAATATAAGTAATTTATATAATTTTATATATTAAATTTTTTAAAAATCCATTTTTATATATAATATATAGATATTATACAATTCTTAGAAATATAAGTTTTAATTAAGTACATACTATATATCTATAAAGAATAATAAGAATTAAAAATCTACAAATAATCCTAATATATACAGTACTTATCTTTTAAATAAATTATTAAATCAAGTGATAAATTATCATCAATATGGTTTTTTATATAATCAAGTATTTATATATTACAAATAAACTTGTATCAAGATCTATTATTTTTTTAAAAAATAGGAATAGAACAAATTATAAGAATAAAAAAAATAACTTTTAGATATATCTTCAAGATAATAATTGCTAAATTTCAATTTCTAATTAATATCTAACTTATGGAACTTGTAAATTAGTTAAGGAAAAATATTGAATTCTAAAGATTTCTTAAGATTTAAGATAATCTTAGTATTCTAGATTAACATATTGTATATTATTTTTAATAATTTATTAACAATAATTCTAATAAATTACAGTAGTGTTTTATAAAAAATATAATTATTAATAATAAAAAAATTTTTATCTAAACTATTAATAAAATGATACATTACTTTTGAAGTTATATTTAAAGTTTAAAAAAAATATAAAATAGAAATATATAAATTAGATATAAATTTGATTTTAATAAAATATTTCATAATATATAATAAATAAAATATACTATATACTATATATCTAATCTAATAAAATATTAAAAAATAAAAAATAAAAAAAAATATAGTATGAAAAAAAAAACTCTTTCTGCTAATCCTCCTTTTTTCAAAAAATTTCCTTTTTTGATAATTTTCTTGAAAAAAGTGAA
>CAJVPT010006925.1:0-10568 GCA_910592055.1 Acaulospora colombiana
TACTATTTGCCAATTTTCAAAATGTCAAGAAAGCATTCAATTTCAGCTTTACTTAACAAAAGTTTAAGAAAAAATCCTAAAAAAGCAAAAATTACTTGCAACTGTAGTAAATACAATGGATTACTTGTTGATCCATGAACAGAATTTTCGTATAGATATCGAAAAACAAAAGGTGAAAATTCAATAAGTGAAGAATTCATATTTCGACACAGAATGAGAAATATTTCATCAAGTCAAATTATGTCATTAAGCAACAATCAACAAAATCTGAGATTGAATAATGCAAGTTCTAAAAATGATAAATTTGAAGTTGATGATAATGAAGAAATAAATTATATATTTGAAGATTATTCGGCACCAAAATATGAATTTTTACTGAATTCTAGCAAATTTTCGGATAGTCGTTTTATGTGGATTTTGTTGTGAATTATAAACTATAGAATTCGATTTAATTTATTAAATAATGCAATAGATGTACTGCTAAAATTTATAAAATTGGTGCTAATTGAAATTGGTGGTGAAGAATTTGAGCGCTTTTGTAGATTTTTGTATACTGCCAACAATAAACTTGAATTATCAGATCAGTTCATTAGTTTTGTGGCATGTCAAAGATGCCACAAATTGTATAGATAGGATAATGTTCTTGGTTTTCAAAAAAATAATCGGCTATCGGTTATAAAGTGTGTTTATATTGAATTTCTCAATTCAGCAATAAAACGAAGAAAAACTTGCAATTCCCTACTGTCTACATAATCAGAATTATTAATCAGAAATGTAATTAATCGGCCCAATTTAGTTTTTCCATATTCTACTATTTGGTATTAATTGTCGCAAATGTATCAAAATCTAAATTTTGAATCTAATCTTCAGCATTGAATAGATCGATCAAGCATTGATGAACTTTTATGTGATATCTACAATATGATAATGATATTTGAAAAACTTTTAAAGATAAAAACTCGGAATTATTTTTTAACAAAGAAATGGCTGATTTGCATTTGGGATTGGTACTAAATATCGATTGGTTTCAATCATTCGATAATAAAGCGCATAGTACTGGAGTTATATATGCGGCTATCACAAATTTGCCATGCGAAATATGATTTAAACACGAAAATATGTTGATACTTAGCATATTACTAGGTCTTAGTGAACCAAGTTTACACCAAATAAACCATTACCTTTCTCCAATTGTCGACAAATTGATGCAACTATGCAAGAAATAAAGCTTGATTCAACTGTCAAAAATGAAGAAGAAAAAATAATTTGGGTGGCCTTAATTTTAATTTCGTGCGATATTCCTGCTGCACGAAAAGTGTGTGAATACATTTTAGCACTAGTGTCATGTCATTATTGCAAGAAGAATGCTAATTATGAAAATAATTATTATAATTTTGGTAGCATGAAGAATATAGATGAATGGTTTATACCAAAAGATTCGGCAACACATAAAAGAGATTTTATTGAATGGTGGCACTGCAGGTCGAATGTAGCACAAAAGCATTTTGTCAGTGAGAATCATGCCAGATGGTTCGAATTCCTTCGCCTACCTTATTTTGATCCGATTCGGCATTTAGTTATCGATTCTATGCACTGTCTTTTCTTAGATATTGGTAAATAGCTCGTTAAATTAATATGGATCAAAGAAGGGATATTGACGAATAATGCATTGGATAAAATATAATCAATGATAGAAATTTTTCAAGTGCCATCAAATATTGACCGAATTCCAAGAAAAGTAAATAGTGGCGAAGGTTTTTTGAACTTTATTGCTGATCAGTGAAGAAATTTTTTTACAATATATGCAATTATCGTTCTATGGAAGCTTCTTCCAGATGTGAATCTTCAAATTCTAACGAATTTTATCAAGATTTGTTAAATCTTAGTATACCGAATTTTAAGAAAAAATTCGTTAAATGAGGCTCACGAAAGATTAATCATGATAATTAAACTAATAGAACAAAAATATGGGGAAGAAAAAATTACTTCGAATCTTCATCTTTCATTACATTTATATGAATGCACGTGTGATTATGGGCCATTGTATGCATTTTAATGCTTTTCATTTAAGAGGATAAATGGTATATTAGGTAGATTTTTTAAACAAATTTAACATTAGGAAGTAGAATTCTACAAATTTTTAATCTAGGTTCATTGCCTAATAGTTACTGAAATATTGAACCCAAATTAATACAAAGATTGATGAATGATCATTGAATTATTAATCTAACTATGTCCTATCCTAATAACCAGGGGCTTGAAATTTTAAATAATCGATTAAATATCAACTCAATTTCTGAACTAGATCAGTTTTCGGCTGACGAATTATATCGATTTTTAAACAATACATATAATATTCACGAAACAATAATCAATGGATCTGAACATTTTCCAGGTGAACTCTTGCACCTGAAAAAACCAAATTTAGAGGTATCTGCCGAAATATTAGATTTATTAGCCGAATACTATAAGGCATCCTATGAAACCATGAACTTTCAGAAGCTATTTACGAAAGATAATAAAAATTTGATAATTATTCGGAATAGAGCAGATCAATATGGTAGATGCCGAATTGGAAGTGAAATATTCGATTCTGTTATGTCCTCACGAAATATTAAGGGCTCATTTATATTAACTAGATTCGTAAATCATGACGAAAGTATCGATTTATATCCGGGACAAGTTCAATTCTTCTTTACACATTCGGTAAACTTTCCAAATAATGTTATTGAATATTATTTGACCTTTATTCGGTGGTATAAACCGGTTAATTCGGTAGAAAATAGATTTTATTTTGGATCTGAAAATGATGCGAATGTTGAATTGTGAAGTACCAAAGTTAGACGTGAATACATAATTCCTATTCATAATATTTCTGGCTGATTTATTTCATTTAGATACAGAACCTTAAATCGGCAAGACTCTCACGAATATTTAGCTGTAATTCCTCTAAATCGTAAATATAATATATAATTAAAAATTCAGCAAATGCATGAATTTTGATGAATGTTTAATGATTTTTTGAGGAAAAATTTAACGAAATATATAGTAAAAATAGTGCAAATATGGCAAATAATGCCGAATTATATAGTATAAATTGATTGACAATTTAAATTATATGCCGAATTATATAGTAGAAATCGATTAATGATTTATTTATGCTGAATTATTTGTCGAATTATATGGTAGAAATAGATTGACGATTTATTTATATCATTAATATGCCGAATTATTTGTTTTTTGATGAATGTTACACAAGTGGCATTATGCTGAATAAATATTTTTCAACTAGTGCTGCCTATAAAAAATTGCCTGTAACAAGACAAGTTTCTGTCTAATATAATATTGAAAATACAAAATAATTTTCAAATAAAGATAAAAAACTGAGTGGTATAATATTTTTCATATAAAACTGAGCCTTTTTTAAATAATAAGATAGGCTATAATATAGAACAAGCCCCTAGAAAAAAAAAATTTTTTTTTTTTTTAATACTAATAAGGTCTTCTAATATAAAAGATCCTCAATATTAATAATACTGAATATCTTAGATGAGTTCTTGACATATTAACTTCCTTTTATAAGAGATAGCAACAAGTCATCTGATAAGTCAAACTCTAGAAAACACTGCTTTCAGCAATAGGTTTACAGCTGGGGTCATATGAATATGTAAATTCCTTAATTCCTATAGCTTAATTAGAATTAAAAAATAGTTTTATACTAGATAGTCATATAGTTATTCCATCCTGGTTAAATGAGATATAAATAGATATCCTTTGTACTATTAATTTATTTATAAATTCTTAAATAATAAAGATAATTACTCATCCCAGTTATCTCTAGAACATATTTTAATTTTAAAAAATATATAGATTAGTATAAAAATGAATTAATATTTAAAAAAAAATTTTTTTTTAATTATTCTTGTTATATTAGTTAAAAAATTATTTAGCATATTGTCACTTATGTAACACTATCAAAAAAAAAATTATTTAACATATTGTTATATATATAACATTTGATAAAAAATAAACAATTTAATAAAAAAAATAATATAAACAACTATATAATTTATCTATAAATATTATAAAAATCAATATATTAATAATTTGTCAAAAAATTTTATTAACAATTCATTAAATAATCTATTGACTATTTAGCAAAAATTTATTAAAAGTTTATTATAAAATTATTTATAAACAATTTAATAAAAAATATAGTATTAATTTATTAATAATTTATCAAAAATTTGTTAATAATTTATTAATAATTTGGCAATTATTTATCAAAACTATTTATTAAAAATTCATTAACTATTTATTAAAACTATTCATTAAAAGTTATTAACTATTTATTAAAAATTCAATAACTATTCATTAATAATAAAATAAAAAAAATCTATAAACTTATATATAAAATTTTTTGAATTAAAGTTACAGTATATTTATAAATTATAAATAATACAAACTATAATATAATATACAGTATAAAAGTTAAAAAAACTCCTTTTACAAATTCTTTGATCATACACAAAAAAAATATTTATAAGAAGTTTTTTTTGCTTCTTTATTAAAAAGTCTTAAATACTTTTCTTAAAACTTCTTGAAGAGTGATTTCAAAAGTCACATCTATCCTCCCTTATTTGTTTATAATTCTATTTTATTAAAATCTTGACTTCTAGTAATCAAAAACAAGTCAAGTAATATCTTTGATAACAATAGTAAAAAAGTTTTCAAAGAAAAAAAAATTAATAATAAAGTATCTAAAAATTTATTCACCTTTAAAATAAGAGCTATATAAAGGTTTTTGATAGTAGAAGAACTTATTTTTTTTTTCCAGTTACTTGTTAAACTTTTAGAATTACCACTTTCATAGTTTTCTAAAGATTTTTGTTTATTTTAATTTGACCCTAAATTTTGGATAGTACAAATTCTTACTAAAGTTAATTGACTAATATAAAACATATTGGTTTTAAGAAAAGTAAATAAGCTTCTATTGATTATATTTACATGTTTCTATTATATTATGGATAATGTAGGAAAAAATATTTTAAAAGAAGTTTTTCTTCAACTATATATATTCGACTTCTAGGAAACAGTTATAATATCAAAAGATAGGGTAGATCTGTACAAAGAAATTTTATTCCTTTTTTAAATTTTTTAGATAGTAAAAAAGTATCCTAAGGTGGAAGCTAGAATTTTTTAGTTTTTCTTGGACTATTTAATCTAGTATATACTTAAATAAAAACTTATCTGAATCACAAATAATAATAAAAAATACTTCTTTTGAGATCTAAAAAAAGCAAAAATGAATGATCTGTAGGTTGATAGTACAGTGGTAGTGCTCTCAGGTTGCAATCACAAGGTTCAGAGTTCAATACCACATGAGGATCAAATAAAAATTCAGCTACAAGGTGGTATGAAGATCTTATCCCTCCATGATGATAATCAAGTGCTCCACAAGGCAATAAGGAGAACCAGTACACTCATCATATCTATAGTAAGAACAACAAATCAACACAAGGTTCTATATAAGGCTAGCATGAGTAACATGAGACCTCCACACACAACTGATCTCAGATACCTAATAGAAAAGTGAAGAAGGATCCTACCCACTTATTGCAACTATAACAAGACAAGATATATATAAGGTTCTATGAATATGGCAAAAAATAGGTGGTGCGAGGTTCCAGAAATACAAACAAGATCACCTCTCAAAATAAAAAAAGAAGAATCCGATTACTCATAGAGCTGACCATAACAGGTCCATAACAAGTCAAAAAATTCAGCCTGGTGTGACACTGAAAGAAGTATAATAGGTTCCGATACTCAAGACTACCAATTAAGGAATCAATATTCTTCACACAAGACTGGTATTCCAATCAAGTAACCAGATAATATGAAAAACACAACAAGCCTCCAAAAAAATTTAAAGTATTAATGGAGCCAATAGGATTCTGTATAAGAAACCCCCAACATCAGTGATGCTAGACATTTTAGACAAGTTCCTGACATGTTAGCTCCCCCATAAGGGGATAGCAATAGAGTCATATAGTGGACTATGTTCTAGAAAGTGCCGTTTCCAAACATTCAAGGTAATAGGTGGGATCACTTCATTAGATTGAATGTATCAAGACTCCCTCAAATTCTTAACTAAGTTAGAATTAAGAAAAAGTCTTACATTAGACAGTTACATAATTAATTATGCTATCCTGGTTGGGTGAAATATAAATAGATACCCCTTGTACTATTTGTTGATTTGTAAATCCTTAGACAGTACAGGTAATTACTCATCCCGGTTGTTCCTAGGACTTATCTTGACTTTAATAAAGCTTCAAAACTGGTGCAAGAATGAGCTAGTCTTTAAAAAAAAAAAAAAGCAAAATGAATATTCAAATCAAACAAATCTCTTTTGAAAAGAGGTTATAAAATAGAACAAAAACTTTTTGAAGAGCTTTGAGTTATTTTACATTTTCCTTTTTTCCAGTATTAATTTTAGCAATTTATTATTTTTTGGAATAATTAATAGTGATAAACTATTGACAATGACCCTAATTGACTTAAAAGCATTATATTAAATTACTAGAAGAGTGTAATATTGTTTTCTAAATCCAACTTAGAATACCTAGTTATGACTTAGTTTTGTTTAGTTTAAACTAGCTTAGTGAACACCTCATATTTTTTAAATAATATAGTTCTTCTATTAATAATGTACAAAAATTAATTAATTATCATATGAGAAGATCTATAAATTATTTTGATATTTTTTCAAGTATCTTAATAAAAACAAACTATTTTAACATAATTATAGAATAAAATAAATAAAAAAAAATTATAATATAATATATAATATATAATTCATATTATTATAATTAAATAATATCAAATAATTTTTAATTTTTTTTATAAATTTTATAAATTTTTGTTAAATAATAAATAAATAGTTATTAAATTTTTAATAAATAGTTAATAAACTTTTAATAAATAGTTTTGATAAATAATTGCCTAATTTTTAATAAATAATTGACAAATTTTTAATAAATATTTAATAAAATTTTAATAAATACAGTAGTTTTAATAAATAGTTACCAAATTATTCATAAACTATTAATAAATTAAAGTTGAATTTTTATTGAATTGTCAATAAATAATTTTTTGATAAAGTTTTAATAAATTTTGTTAAATAGTTATTGAATTATTTGATAAATTATTAATAAATTTTTTGATAATTTATTGTTAAACTTTTAATTGATAAATTTTTTATTGATTAATTTTTGATTGTCACTTTATTGCTAAAATAGTAATATGCCAAGTAACAACAATTGAAAAGAATTTAGCAATATTTTTTTTATTAAATTTAATCAAATTTAACAATAATTTAGTTATTAAATAGTATAATTTCAATTAATATGAAAAAAGCAATTAAGAAAACAATATATAGTAATCAAGTTTCACCAAAAAATTTTTCTCACAGTTTTCCCTCCAATTTCTCAGAATAAATTATATAAATATAGAAAATTAGAAAGAAATGATTATCAAAGAGAATATTAAATAAGAAGTATATCAAAACTTTTAATAAAAATACTTTAACATAACTAAAGATTTAATTAAAAGCCAATTTTCTATTCAGATAGTTTGCTTATTGATTATGGAAGTAACAACATGAAAATAGAAGTAACATAGATTCAAATATGTAGTATGAGAATAGAAAATAGATTTCAAATAGAAGTAGACAATTGATTCTTATCTACATAAACAAAACTAATAGCAATAATTATAATATTTTTAATAGTTCCAATAGGTAATATAATTGAAATTTTCACAGATAGTTAAGTCTACATCTTGGAATAGTAAATAATTAAGAAAGATAATTAAAAAAAAAATATACAAAAGATAGCTAAAGAATAAAAACTGGGTATTATATATATATATAATGGAATTAGTCAAGAGAAAAAGTTTAGTTTTGAAATTTATTAAGATCAAAATATATTTATATAATTTTTATAATAATAAAATAGATACTTTAGTCAAAGACATTCTTAAACTTCTTGTGATAAAATAAAAAAATCTTATTTTATATAATATCCTTACTAAAATCAAGTAGTAAAGTAAAATACCAAATGATTCTATAAGACAGTTCATTAAGAAAGTAAACAATAAGACTACAATATATCAATAATTAATATATAATAGAACTGAAACAAAATAGAGCCATCAAATCAAAGAACAATAAAATTATATATAGGATTTATTATAGAAGAAAATGAATAGATATATATGAAATAATAAAAAAAAAAACTTTTTTTACAAATCTTTCAGATCTTTAAAAAAATTTTTTTTAGAAAATTTATATAAGGAAAGAGAAACATCTATAATTCAAGACACATATTCTTGCAATACTAATATATAACAGTTATCTTAGTACAAAACATTACTTAGTGTATAATCCTAAATCAATAGATTGTTGAAAAATATATATACTGTATATAGTAACAACTTTAACTTTTTCTTTTTTTTTAAGAAAAAAGAAAGAAATAATATAAATTGATTCACAGTCAGAAAAGTAAAGCCAATATCAACTTCACAGTATTTATAACCAGATTAATATAGATTGATATCTTTCTTGATACTACAATGAATCATAAAAAAAGTAGATTCATTCAATAAATCAAGCAAACTTTAAATCCTTTAAGATCCAGAAGGACATTAAAGCTTCTCAAGATCTAAACAGCTTAACGTGTATATTCCACTCTGTAAATATCAAAAAATTTAGCTAAAGCAATATAAATACATACACATATATAGATCTATTGTCAAAAACAAGTTTAATAAAAATTTATTACAATAGTATAATAAGAGCAAATAGATTTGATAAGATTTTTGATTACAATATTATTATAGGATATGATTGATATAAATAAAATAGCAGGGGTCTATAATATAATATTAAATACTAATATAAATAAGTAAACAACACTAAATAAAAAAGGAATAAATAATACATATCTGATTAAAATAGAATCAAGACACAAATCAAATAGGAAATTACAAAAACAAGAAGCAAAATACATAATAGATTTTTTCATTTTATATAACTTTAGCAGTACTAAGTATTTTATCTCCTATTAGTCACCCTTCACATACACAATAAATAAGATAAAAAAGATTTTATATATAATAGATAAAATAGAAAAGGATATCATTGATATTCTAATTTGACTTGCAAAAAAATATGATAAACATAATGAGCTATAGGCTATACAACAAATAGCTAGATAGGGACAAGTCATTATTCAAATAGAAGAAAAAGCATCAGCTCTAGAAATCAGTACAATACTTGATAATATTATTGCAAGTATTTTAGGAGTAGACAAGATGATATTTTATAAAGAACAAATCTTAATATAATATATAATCTACCTCTGGCAACTTGAAAAAAGAAAATAAGAGAATCTACTTTAGCTATATATCAAAAATAAAATTCTTGAAATAATTAAAAAAGAAAAAGATATATCAAAAGATATAAAAATTTTTCTTATGGAGATAGTTACTCAAATAAAAAATAATTTAACAATAAATAATAAGATTATAATGTCTAATGTTCAAGAACAAGAAGAGATAGAAGAGGAAATTGAATTCAAAATGCTAAGAAAAAAGATCAAAGATCAAAATATAAGTGAATATAACTCATATAGTACAAAAAATAGAGCTGCAAACCCCATTTCAAATCTATATTACATAAGTAAAAAAGGAGCATATTAATTAAAAACCATGATAGCAAACATTCTAGAAAGCTTAGAAAAGGAAACTAGCACTAGTTGAAATTGTGTCATTTGACTGTCAAATTATTGCTAAATTTGACAAAAATTAATAATAAAACTATTAACAAATTATTTATAATTGTTGCTACTTGGTATTAAAAATATTAGTAAAAAATCAATAAAAATATCAGCATATTGTGAAAAAAAAATTCAGCACAAAATCTGGCAAAAAATTTTTTTGCATACTGTGATAAAAAATTTTTTCAAAAAAATTGATACTACAGTCAAGAATTCAGCAAAAAAATTGATATTGCAGCAAAAATTCATAAAAAAATTGATACTATGTCAAAAAATTTGTCAAAAAAATTACTATAGGAAAAAATTCAGTAAAAAAATTATTGTGACAAAAAATTCAAATTTCACAAAATTTATTAAAAAATTACAAAATCAATTGACTAAATTATTCATCATTTTTTTCTTCCTCCTTTTCTATTTGCTTTTCTTTTCTCTTTAAAGATCTCTGCTTGACTCTTTTAAAACTAGCCTCAATTGATTTTATCTTGTTAAATATTTTCTGAGATTTTTCACTTTTTTTTTCTTCTAACTTAACTATCTCCTGAATTTCATCCATTTATGTACTTTTCTCAGTTTGTTTCTCACCCTCTAAATATATTAATTATTCTTCATATTTGATAATTTTTCATTTTTTGAATTTATTTGTTGATTTTTTATCTTTTCTTATATTTGTTTCAGTTCTATTATATATTAATTATTGATATATTGTAGTCTTATTGTTTACTTTCTTAATGA
>CAJVPT010006926.1:0-10567 GCA_910592055.1 Acaulospora colombiana
AAGTAAAGTTATTTCTTAGAATAAAATACATATACTGTAAAGTTTTTATTAAATTTGAATAAATATTTAATAGTAAAATTTGTAATTTGTTTTAAAGTAAAAATTTTTTACATTTTATTAAATAAAAATTTAAATATTAAATAAAATTTTGTAAAACTTAATATTTAAGTACTTTAATATATGCTGAACAAAATGTATTAATAGTAAATTATTTGTTTAAACAGTAGTTATAAAAATCGAGTAGGTATCAAAATTTTAACAAAAATGTAAAAAATTTTTCATTTGGAAATAATGCATTAAATGCAATAATAAAAGTGATTCTAGATTTCATAAAAATTTTACTGTAGATAAAATTTATTATAAAGAACATGTTTACTTAATACATAAAATAAGTTTTATTAATAAAATAAAAAGTTTTATATATAAAAACTATTTTCAATTAATTTTAATAATTCTTAAGTGATTCTTTATTTATTAGGGGACACTATAGATTCATTATACGCATCAACCTCTCCTAAGAAATTTTTATTGCCCTAATGGTCCTTTTATTAGGTCTCTATTTGGAGATAACTTAGTCATGAAGTGGTTTTAACCCATAATTAGTTTACTAGTTTTCTATTGTTTTTTTCTAATTGGATATATCTATATAGTAAAACTTTGCTAATAAACTTGGCCAAACCAGCTTTTAAAAAAAAAAAAAATTCTTTGCAACATTATTATTCAAAAACAAAATATTGTCCTAATATATCATGACCTAATAGAGAAATATGAGATTAATGACAGCATTAATTAAGGAGATACAATCTCCTCACTACTATGGTGAATTTTTTATAACTTACTATATTATAGTTCTATAGAGTAATATAAGGTTAATGACAGCATTGATCAAGGAGATACAATCTTCCTACTACTATGGTAAATTTTTTATGACCTATTAATTACAACAATTGAAAAGAACTTAATAAACTATACAATATTAATCAAACTTTGTAGAGACTTTAAACTAGAATAGACAAACAAAAAAATAAATATTGTAGTCAATGCTTATATGAATGATATTATATAAATTATAGATAAATGAAAAGAGCTATAATAAATAATTAGAAAGATAGAGAAGTTCTATAAGATAAATAATATCAAAATTAATTCACAGAAATCTCAACTATTAATTATCAATGAGAAAGATAATTATTTTAGATAAGATATAAAAATGAAGAACCAAGTTATTGAATGTTGTTCACAAGAGGTCCCAGTAAGAATTTTAGAAGTCTGATATGATAGCTCAGGAAAAAAAAACTATCAAAAAACCTTAATTCAATAAAAGTTTAGAAAAATAAAAAAATTAATAGAAATAAAATACCTGATAAACAAATAGATGCAATATATAATAAACTATATCTTGATTTCTAATGTAAAACATCTGTGCAATAATATGATTCTTTCAAAAAAAATATGAATCTCTTCATAAAAATATTATAATAGTTTTCAAATATAAGCTAGACCTTGCAAGGACAACTCTAAACAATATTATTTTCAATAGATATTAACACTAGTAAAAAAAAAAATTATTTAATATACTGACACTTGTATAATATTCAGCAAAAAATAAATAATTTGATAAAAAAATGACATAAATAAATCTACAATTATATAATTTAGTTATAAATATTACAAAAATCAGTATATTAACAATTCATTAAAAAATTTATTAATAATTTGTCAAATAATTCATTAACAATTTGGCAAAAATTTATTATAAGTTTATCACAATATTATTTATTAACAATTCAATAAAAATCCAGTATTAATTTATTAATAATTTGTTAAAAATTCATTAAAATTTGTCAACTATTTATCAACTATTTATTAAAACTATTTATTAAAAATTCATTAACTATTTATCAACTATTCATCAACTATTTATCAACTATATTTGTCAACTATTTGTCAACTATTTGTCAACTATTCATTAAAACTATTTATTAAAAATTCATTAACAAATCATCAAAAATTCAACAACTATTCATTATATTATTTTTTAAAGGTTTATTAACCATTTATTAAAAATTCGACAATTATTTATTAGCAATAAAGTAAAAAATTGATAAACTTATGTATAAATTTTTTTGAATTGAGTTATATTTATAAATTATGAATAATACAAACTATAATATAATATATAATACAATATGTTATTTATATTATTATAATTTAATTAATTATATATTATTATGTAAATAATATTAAATAATTTATAATTATGAATGATTTTTTTTGCAAGTTTTATAAATTTTTGTTAAATAATAAATAAATAATTGTCAAATTTTTATAAATAGTCAATTAACTTTTAATGAATAATTTAATAAATAGTTGCTAAATTTTTAATAAATTGTTAATGAACTTTTAATAAATAGTTTTGATGAATAGTTGCCAATTTATTAATAAATAGTCGATGAATTTTTAATAAATATTAATAGATTAATGTTAAATTTTTATTGAATTGTTAATAAATAATTTTGTGATAAACTTTTAATAAATTTTTGATGTATAGTTATTGAATTATTTGATGAATTGTTAATAAATTTTTTGTCAATTTATTGTTAAACTTTTAATTAATAAATTTTTGATTGCTAAATTTTTTGATTATTAAATTTTTGATTGCCAAATTTTTGGTTGTCAAATTTTTGATTGCTGAATTTTTAATTGCTACTTTATTGCTGAAATAGTAATATGTCAAGTGGCAGCAATTAAAAAGAATTTACAATATTTTTATTATTAAAGTTAATCAAATTTAGCAATAATTTAGCTACTTAAAAACATAATTTTGATTAGTAGAATACAATCTAATATATCTCTTAGATAAACAACTATTCCTATATATTGCTAACTGGATAAATAAAATTAACAAAAACAATATAATAAATAAAATAATAAGAAGCAGATTTCAAACCCTTCAAAATAAATTTTGATTCATAACAAAATGAAATGGCCTTGAAAAAACTTAAGAAAAAGTTTAATATATAATACTATCTGGTTCATAAATAAACATGGCTTTATATTTGACTTAAATAATAAAAATAATAGCATTATACTTATATAAAAGATGAATATTCTATAAAAAAGATTATGAGCAAACACTTTTACTCAAAATACTGATATTATTTACATAAATACAATATACTTTTTTTTTAATAGTTGCTAAATGTAGACAGATCAAAAATACTAAAATGGTATTAAATAATAAGAATTAAAAAAAAATTTTTTTAGGTTCAATCCTCAGATAGTTTTAACCCTAAGTAATAAAATAAAAAGGATATTGGAAGCAAAAGAAATTTTAAGACTTCAAGCAATAATCCATATCTTTAAACAAGAAGTTTTCACAATAAATTACAATACAATAAAGTTTCACTGGATCTATATACAGAAAGAGGAAAAATCAATAATTGGTAAAAAACAAAAGAAAATAGATCAAAACATAATAAGATATTGATACTATATTCAAGATTTATAAAACTTATCACTGAAGGCATATTAAGGTTGCATAATTAATACTCTAGACACTAACAAAAGTAAATACAGCTTCATAATAACCTGACAATATTCAATCACCATATTTGTTCAGAAAAGTCAAATATTTACAAGAAAAAATAACATAGTCATAAAGGAGTTTAAATGGAAAAACAGAATATTCTCAAATTCTCTTGCCATAATCCTCAAAGAATACACCTAAATATCTGAGTCTTCTATATAATATAAGGATATAATAATCAGCATGTCAGCTAAAGCACAAACAAAAATCAAGTAACAAAATAAAATCATTAACAATTCATTAAAGAATAAAGAAAAAATAAAAAAAATTAGAAAAAATAAAAAATTTTGCCATATTTGATATCTATACAGATAGATTTCTAATAAATTTAAAGGTCAAATACTATATAAGTATGAGTTAGATTATTATCACTCTAGATCTAAAGAAATACATATTTCAAGAACAAATCAAATGATATCTATCATTTATCAGAGCAGAGATAGAGTAATTGTAATAGCTCTAAGTATATTATCAGAATATAATATAGCAAATGTCTATATAGACAGTTAAGCAACTATTAATGGAATAAAGAAAGTTCAGAAGAAAGAAATAAGAAGAATTATAAAAAAACAAAAAAAAACTCAAACCTTCTACTTTAAATCAAGATCTTATGCAACAAAGAAAGATTAAAATATAACTATATAAAATAAAAAGCCACTTCAGAGTTAAATATAATGAAGTGATCAAATAGCTGATACAGATAAATTTATAGAAAAGCATGAAGCTAAAAGAAAATAAAATTGAAATCACAAGAATTAAAAACCCAGAAACATAAATAGTATTATAATGAAACAACTATTTTATTGAAGTTTCTATAAAACTAATCAAATAAAAACTTACAAACACTATATATTTGGTAAAATAATAACTATTAAATAGAACTAAATACAACTTCAGGAAATGAATAATCAAAGAAATCAATTGACAAATAATAACAAATTACTTATAACCTATAAATATAAGCAATCACTATATAAATAGGAAGAATTAGAAATTAAAAAAGTTCTATCTCAGCTTCTGGAATAACAAACTATCAATTAAGAGTAAGTTAAAGGTAAGGCTTCTATTCATTTACAAAAACAATAGATACAACAAATGCAGAGAGCCAGAGACCAGTACCCATTCTTGCCTTTATCAACAATTCAAAGAAAAAACAAAAAAATTTTTAAAGGACATAACTATAACCTATATAGAAAACTATATGAAAAAAAAAGAATTTCAATTATTTTTTATTCAGTTCTCTAACAAAAATAACCTTAAATACAAGGAATACTTGATAGCAAATATTAAAGAAGCCTTCTTCAAAAAACTTATATATAACCTTAAAACAGTTATCGAAGATAGAATAGAAAGAAAAAATTGCATAATAGCAATCTACTTTGAAACTATTAAATACTTGCATCAAACTTAATAAAAAAGAAATAAAATTTTCTATGAGTAAAAAGCTAGGAAGAGAATCATCAAACAAAAAGAAAAATCAGCAAAATATAAGACAAGAGAAGAAGACTTCATATTTATATTTCAGGAAAAACATATAAAAGACCAATTCATATATCTGATCAATAAGTTTATAAATCAATAAATTATAAATTTAATAGACAACTTTTATATATTCAAATTTTTTTTCAGTACTAACCCATCCTTGATAGATTAGTTCTTCACTTTAGGGATGATAACAAGCTATAAGGTGAGACCTTCATATAGAAAAATTTTATTGGATTTTATTTAATAGTAAACAAGTAGTATATATATATATTTTTTTTAACATATACAACTTTGCCCATTTTATTAATTATATGCATTACATTTACTCTTGTATACAAAGCAATTTTGTAAACTTTTTCTATGCTTAGCAAAACAATAAAACCAATTGATACTATATCCATTGTGATGTATTGTCCTTAAAGAAGGTACTAACGTGTCTAAGCTCCATTAGCATGTGTGGATAGGATATTAAAGATGCTTGAGAACCCTTGGATGATATTTTCCAGAATATCGATGGCAATCTCTGTTGGTTGTGTTTGTGTTGACCCTTGGAAGTAGGATTAAGATTGTTTTCCTTTTGCTTTTTTCTTCTTCGTTTTTTTCATTTTATCAGTAATGCCTTGTACTTTTTCCCATATTTGGAGGCACTCACACCTGTCTCTCCAGATATTGTATGTAATGAAGCAGATATTGTTTGTATAACTTCAAATAGTTTCCGTGACCTTGTCTGAACTTATGAACTTGCTGACCATGCTTATTATCTTTCTGCTGATGGCACCTTTTATTAGAAAGTTTCATAGATTGGACTCTTGGATGTGTTCAGTGATTTCATCTTTTGTAGTATGTAGACTTCCTTTTTCTGTTCTCACTGTGATTTCCTGATATATTGTTGAGATAATTATTTCTTCAATTTCAATTTCATGATGTGAATATCGGAAAGGGTAAATATTGTTTTCTGTTATGAGACATGCAAAACATTGAGTTGAGATATATATTTTGGGTCTTCTTCTATGTAGTTTATCAATGGTTGGGAGTTCCGAATTCCATAGTTTGATTGTGAATCTCATTGGATGTGATTAAAGCTGTCTGTATGTGTTTCAGTGAATTTGGATGGATGTAGGAGTTCTATGGATAGTTTCCAGTTTATTACCTTTTGCTGAGGTGGGAGAATATCACTATTTCTTTGATAATTTTTCCATTTATGTGTGAGTTCAGCTTGTCGTATCTATTTTAGGGATTTGTGAATTGGGCTGGATATCTCAATCCTTTTATTATATATGAAGGATGTTACTGTGTTTTTTAGGGTAGTCAATTTTATAATGCTATCTGCAGTTGTGTTGATCAGTGCTGTCTTGGCTATCTTATCTGCTGTATTGAGGACTGTGTTAGTTTCTTGGTCTTTGTCTATTTTGTACCAGTAGATTGTTTGGTGTGAGGCTTGGATCATCGAGTGTAGGTTGTGGATGATTCTGTATTCTGAAATGCCCTTGGTTCTCTGAACTCTTGCACAAAGAATTTCTTTGATTAGTTTGACAGAGTCTGTATACATTTCGAGAGTAGTTCTCTGTAGTGAACATATTATAACAACTGTGACTATGAGTAATTCAGCTCTGAAAGCTGATGCTTGTCTATCAAGTTTCATACTGAGTGTTTTCAGAGCATCTCTGGTATCATTTTTTATAACGATGCCAATTCCTATTGATGTTGGTTGCTTAATATTGAACACTCCGTCAGTTGTTATATGTATTCTTTTGTTTGTTTCTATCTTCTTGGATATGTTGATGAGTCTTTGTTTAATCAGATTTGTCAGTTCCAGGAGTTCTGTCAGTCTTCTTATAGAGAGTGGTGTAATATCTATTTTTATTGAGTCAAGTGTGCTGTTGAGTTCGTGTATCCACTTGCTGATACTGTTGGATGATATCTGCATTCTTAATCATGTGCTTGATTTAGTATCCTGAGTTGATTTTGATATTGATATAACTGGTACTGCTGTTGTTGTATGTTGTTGTGCCTTGAAGCAACACATGCCGAGTTTATTATCTATGTTTTCATTGACAGCATAGCCTTCACATTTTTCTACTAGGGATTCGTTGCTTATAGTGTAGTGATGTAGTTTGAGCATACTTCCTTTTGTGCTGATATGTCTTTTTAGAGTAATAGCATTGTTCTTTCTTTTGATACAATACCAGGATGGTTCAGGTTCTGTTGAGTTTTTAGGGATTGGATATATAATTAATCTGATTTTTGCTTCTGGGTTGAGGGTATTATATGAATTGTGTTTGTCTATGTACTGTTGGATTGTTAATTTAAGATATTAAAACCATCATAGTTCTTTTCTTTTGTTTGTTTTGTTGTGTAGTGCCCCTACTTGATGCCATTCGAGTACTTTGGTACAATAGGTATTAAATAGTTGTTCTATCCAGATTATGTTATATGTCTTGAGATCTTTTTGATTTTGTTGTATATTGTTATATTATGACATTATCGATGTACGTCAGTTCTACTATGTGGGCACTTCTTTCAGTGTGTCAGAATATAGAAATTTTTTGTGCTTGAATTTCTCTGACAAAGTCTTGTAGGAAGTTTGACTGGAAGGTATATATTTTTGGGTATTGTTTGAAAATGTCTTAACTTTGCCATGCTGCCTATTGCAATTATTGTACTCATAGCCTTGTTATTTGACCTGCTATATTGTTGCTAGTATAAAGTTCTTGTATGTTGTTGCAATGTTTTTGTATTTGACGGGTACGTGTTTCCATGATGTTATATAAGGTACTATTGTGTATCATTAATTTTGGGGTGGACAGTGCCAGTTGGACTCTTCTTCTGAAGCTGGATCAAATCTTCCTGTCTATCCAATTAGTTTCCTGTTTTGAGAGGACTAGGTTCATTAGCAAGTATTCGATAAATGAAAAGAGAACATGGTTCAGAATATATACATGTATCTTGTCTGTGATGTTTTTCTGGGCTGTAATGTTGCTTATTATACATATTTTCTTTTTTATTAGTCCTCTTTAATACTTTTTTCCTTTTTGATGCTCGTGACAGACTCCGAGAACTCTGATGACTTGTGTTTTGGATACTGCAGAGACTGTTTGTTCTTGAAAAACTAGGTTCTCTTGTGGTGTATTGAGTATCATTAGTTCAGACTTGGACAGGTTGATTGTGATTCCATTGAGGTGATAAAAGGAGGAACAGATGACTGTAATATCCTCGAGTTGTTCATGATTCTGAGTGATGATTGAGGTGTCATCCATGTATGCTGTGATTGAGATGTTGATTTTGTTCGGGCTGCCGTTATCAAGGGTTGGTTTCTGGCATTCCATTTGATAGCCTTTCATTTTACTTATTGTGGTAATAAGGGGATCATAGTATATGCACCAAAGAAGGGAAGATATTATGTCTCCTTGGTCAATACCTTCCTCTACTTTGTATGAGTCAGTGAGTTCAAAAAATATAATGACTTTATTTGATCTATTATTGAAACAGTCTATGATAATATTAATTAGTTTGTCAGTATTTTAATTCGTTGAAGTGCTACTGTTAGTCTATATGTGTTGACTGAATCATAGGCCTTGCTCATGTCTTGAATAAGCATGTGGCATGGTTTGTTTCTTTCTCTTGCATTCTCTAAAACTTGGTTTATGATCATAATTGGCTCATGAGTACTATTTCCAAATAGGGCTGCCCAGTTGTTTTCAGATAGGATAAGATGCGAATTGAGCACTGTGATTAGTCTGTTATTAATTATTTTTGTGAATATTTTCTTGATTGATTCTAGGAGTATAATGGGTCATGTTATGTTGATGTTATGTTGCCATTCTTTTGGTCACATCTTTTGTTTATTATATATTTAGTTACTTTATAGTGGTTACTGAGACCCAAATCCAAACATTTACATAAGAACCATGTTCACTAAGATCACATATATTTTAAACAAGACCTTATACATATTTTGAAGTAAACCTATCTATATAAGTAGCTATATATATTCTACTTCTATATACAAATCCTACCCCTTTTTGAGGAAAGATGTACGATTCCTTCTTAATTATTCCCGGATCAGTTTTATTAAGAGTAGTCCAGTTATCAGACCATCAAATTTTCTTTATTCTGAACTTCTTCAGATTCTCAAGTTCTTCGGAGTGGTCTACGGATTTCTCCTACACCAAGGCCTCCCGATAGTCAAGTCTATAAAACTCAATATAGCCACAGGCTTGAGTTCTTGATATGTTGGAAGCTGTTTATTTCAGTCTTGACCTTTATAACTTCCTTTATAGGCATGCTACCGGTTCAATTTCTACTTTTATTATTACACTTTTTTGGTAATATGACTGTATTAAGGGATAATCCTACCTGATTTCAGATATTCGGCCTTATCACAATCTAGTATAAACTGGCTTGTATCACTCAGGAACTCCAGTCAACTGGTGATAGACAACTATATATGGAAACATTGGTTATATACAGTTATACCAATGGATGCAAATCACTACCTGCTTTTTCAGAGGTTGCCCCCTGGAGGATTTGATCTCGGATCTTGTGATATGATCTATGGAGTGCTAACCACTGCACTATGGACCTATAGATCTCAAGTAGTATATCTTAGAATTGCTTTTATATATTGATACTATATAATTAAAGCAAAACTGAGTTAGTATTAAAAAAAATATTAATAAATCCAAAGAAAAATATATTAATGAAGTTTTAAAATCTTTATTTATAAAAAATTATCATAATAAAAAATGATTAAAATATAGTAAATAAAAAATATATTTCTTTTTATTAAACAAAAAAGTTTAACAATTTATAAAAAAAAAAATTTTTATATTATTAAGCATTTGCAAAAATTATATATATAGAATATTTTTTAACTTCAAAGTTTGAGAAGTTAATATATTTTTAATAAAATATTGATATTAATTTTATATATAAAATATATACTGTAAGTAGAATTTTTTATTTCTTTTATTAAATCTTTTAATAAGAATAACTTAGATAGTTTTTATAAAAGAATAATAACTTTAAGTATTATTTGAAACTCTATAAAAATTGAAAAGCAAAAAAAAAACACAATATATTTATTTAACTATTAATAGTTTTAAATTAAATTCTATAGAGAATATATAATAACTAATAAAATTAAATTTTTTTAAAAAAATTGAACCATTATTGTATTAAAGATAGAATTTATAAAAAAGTAAAATTGTCTTTTATTTAAAATTTTATCAAAATTAATAAAAAATTTTTTAAATGTTGGCTTATCCATGTATTATAGCAATGTCTTATTATAATAAAGATTATATGTAAAAATAATCACGATGAATAATTATTTATACTGTTTAAGAATTTACAAATCATTGAATAGTATATAGAGTTAACTATTTATGTCTCATCCCATCAAAATAAAGGATTGGACTCTTTCCCGTAGATCCATCTTTTTTTCAAAATTTCCTTTTTTGGTAATTTTTAGAGAAAAGTCATAAAACAACG
>CAJVPT010006927.1:0-10563 GCA_910592055.1 Acaulospora colombiana
TGATAAAGTGATCTATGCTAATCAAGTACCAATAAGAATATCAAAGAATATCAAAGAAATAATTATAAATAAATAGAAAAAAATAGCAATAGAATGAATATCATGACTAAAAATAAATATCCAATAGTAGTAGATACTATTTTTATCACAATATGCCAATTTTTGTAGTTGTCAATTTATTTATGTCATTTTTTTGTTGAATTGTTTATTTTTTGACAAATATTACACAAGTGGTAGTATTTTTTGCTAAATATTACATGAGTGGCAGTATGTCAAATAATTTTTTTCGATTAGTGTGATTGGGGTTGTTAATAGTAACTAGGATTGATTTATTACTATTAATCTAGAAGTCATTTGCTTTATAAAATATTCTTGCTTCTTCTAATATTTTTTCTATATAATTAAGCTATCTATATGGTATCATTCATAAAGACTATTGTTATATGCCATGACTCTAACTTCCTACTACTATCCCCTTTCAAGTCTGAATTTCAGGTAACTGATATTTTGTATCCTTTTTTTTTTTTTAATACAAATGAGCAATACATGCTAGTTTTTATTAGAAAATTAATTCATAAACGATTATATAAATAGTTTTTATAAGGTTAACTATTGAATAAATTAACTAATGCCTATTGCATTGGTAGTCTCTTACAAACTCTAAAAACTCATGTGGAGAAAGAAAAAAATGGTAGATGGTATCTAGCTACTAGTTTACTGTTTATTGGTAAGGGTGCTCACTGGGATAGATGGTGATATGTATAGTGGTGTGGTTAGGAAATTTAGGTTTTTGTTGTACTGGACCTGGAAACCAGTTTGAGTCAGGGTATAGGTGGTGGATTTTTTTTTACTAGGGCTTTGAACCTAATAAGGCATGATCAACCTATATCGATCCTTTGAAGGGGGTAAGTTGACCACAGTTTTTGATAAAGTTTCGAAAGATGGTTAAAACAAAATGAGGTTCTATTGTCATTCCTCTTGAGTTGGATAATGATAGTATTATCAAGTATTCAGAACAAGAGCTCTTGACTAGTTATTTACTTTCTAACCAATATTAAATAGTAGTCTAGGCCCTCAGCAAGTAGAACCCTACTTTTGGTGCTGCTGACTGATGTTCTTGCTATTGCATCTCTTCTTTGTTTAGACAACTTTGTAAATGGCTAATGATTATAGAGAGGTGTACCTAGAACTTTTGGAAGTGTAGCCACCCTTGTAACAAATTCATCTCTCAATTGTAAGAGATTTTGTTTTGATCTTTTTCATGAGTTAAGTTTACTAACTTGACCAGAGCAAAGGCTTGATATATTATAGAATTGATGGAATGGTTCGGTAGAGAAAGGAGTGAAAGACCTAGGAAGAAAACCTTGAGAAAGGAAAAAGCTATCTGTTGGCAGGAAGGGTAAAAGATGAGGGGGTAAAAAAAAATGGGAAAAGAAAGAAGAGGTGGAAGAAGTTTAAGATGTTAGGAAAAACTAAGGGAATAAAGATATTATTGTCTATAATGACTCAGGCATACACAAAGCCTTGCTCCAGGAGTGTCCCCAATCCAAAAGACAGCTCCTTTTGTCTCAGACGTTTGCCATGTGTAGAGTGCAGGTCCACTCATGCTTCCCTAGACATAATACCTTCTATACATCAACAAGTCAGATAACAGAGCCTCATGTGGTATTAGTATATCTCAGGATTTGTTCACTGCATAGTTGTTATTTGTGTGTATGGAGTAAAGAAGGGGGGAAGGGGAAAAGAAAACCTCTTAAAAAGAAAATTTTCACGAAGTAGAAGGAAGTGGGAAAGAGTTTTGAGTATTTATTGTTGATATTTTGTATCCTTTTGTTTCATCATTTTATATCTTATATAATAGAGGATCATAAAATATTCTTCATATTAAAAATAAAATAGTTTTCTCTTGATCTATTCCATCTCTTGCAATGATTGCTTCTATTAAGTCTTTTTCATAGATTATTCCAAATTCTTTATTTTGAAAGAGACTCATTATGATTTGAATAAAACCTTCTGGAATTTTTATTCTTTTCATGGCCTTGATTAGTATATTGAGACTAATCATATTATATGCCTTTGCCATATCTTGAAAAAGAATCCATAACTCCTTTTTGTTTTCTCTTGCTTCCTCATAGATATTGTTAAGAATTTATATTGATTCTACTGTATTTTCTTCTGGTAATCCTGCATAATTAGGATCTCTTAGGATATTATTGCTCTTACAAATATTTCCTAGTTTATTTGTAAAAATTTTAGTAAAACATTTTTATATAACTTCTAGTAATACTATTGGTTTTGTATTGGTGAGTTTACACTCCCATGACTTTGATTTTACTATTGGGTAAATATAATTTTGCTTCCATTCATATGGTATAACCTCTCATTTTAAAAAGCAGTTCAGCATTTTTTTCAGGCAAAGTTTTTCTTTTGAATTTAGTCTTTTTAATATTTTATAACTGATTTGTGATTTTTCTAAAGCTTTATTATTGAAAGTACTTGAAGTGTTTTATCTAGTTCTTCTTGAGAAATCAGCTTTAAGTGATCTTTATACCATTTTTCTTTAATATAGCTTCTAGAACTGTATTTTTCTTTCCAGTTTTTTGTTAAGCCATTGAAGTCAGCATCTCATGTCCTAAATGCTTCTTAATTATATCTTCTTATCTTTTTTTCTATTTTATTTTTTCTAGTTGTTATGTAGTCATTTTTCCCATTTTTGACTTTAACTCTATTTAAAACCATTTTAATTTACTCTCTATTTGTCAAAGAATTTATTATTCTTCATTAATTATTTTACAAATCATTACACTTTTGTTCTAGGGCCTTTTTGATAATATTTTTTATCTATTTTACCTTTGTATTCTGACAGGTTAGCTTTAGGCCTTCTATTGCATTACTTATTTCTTTTTTTAAAAGTATTCATGATATATTTAGAATGCTATGTTGAATACAATAGTTTTCAATTTGATAATTGGGGTTGTATACAATATAGTGTTTCTTAATAGTTATACAAAGGGTCTATAGCTTGTTTGGTTCTTGTGAAGTTTACATATTTTTGAAGAGTATTTTTAGTTGAAGAGCTCATCTATATTTGACATATTTTGAATCATACTTATAATGTTTTTCTTGGACAGTGGATATCTTATTACTTGCTAACATAATATGTACTGCTTTATATATTTGTTTTTCGAAAACTTTTCATATTGTGTTCGTATAAGTTTCTCTTCTACTTTTTTCTGGCTCTTTTTTTAACAAAGGCTCTAGCACTCTTTTAAACTTATGATTTACACTTTTTTTAAATATTGTACTTGCCATTGTTCTATTGTTAATCCTTTAATATCAATTTTTCTTTTATTCGTTATAGTGGATCAGTTGATAATATCTTTTGTGAAAAAGTTATTATTATATAATGTTATTATGAGTATTGTATGGTCACTGTTAGTAATTTTCTCCATACTTTGATTGTCGAAATGTAGTAATAAAAATTTTGTAAGGCTCTGGAATAACTATATAAAATCTATCTGACTACTGCTAGTAGTATCTTATCTTGTTGAGATTTTGTTCTTTCCTTCCTATACTGCTTGTGTATCTATAAAAGTCCATTCATCTAGAGAATTGAACAATTGGATTTTTGAATATTAAAATAGTTTGAATATTGCCCTGGAAGTTGATACTCTATCTTCTGCAAGGTTATATGCAGCATTGAAATCTTCCATAATTATTATATAAAAATTCTGTTTATACTTTTATTTGATAAAGTTTTATACTTTTTCTTATACCTTATTACTTTATTATTTGTTAGAGAAGATATAAATCTGGATGATACATATCTTATTTATTTTCATAGGCATGTTAACTGCTATTATATGTCCTTCTACTTCTTCTATCAATGCTATTTTTTTTTCAGATTCTTTTTTATCAATAAGCTAACTTCTGCTCCATAGGGGATATTTTTGTTGGCACTATAGAAGTGCTTATAAATTACTTGATTTTGAAAGGCTCACTTTGACTTTGCTTTAATTGGCTTTGTTTTACATAAACCTATAATTCTAATATCTTGCTCTAGCTTTTTTTCTATAAGGTTATATTGATTTGATTTATCAATAATACCTTTGACATTGTGTGTTTCAATTCTTATTACTTTCTTTTTTATATCTATATCTTTTTGTTTTTCTTTTTCTAATGAAATTTTTTTATTTATAAATTTAGTTTTTTCTATCTGAAGGAAAGCTTCAAGGTCTTAATTATACTATTTGTCATATTACTAATTTGCTTCTCCTGTTGTACTTTGCCCTTGTTAGTTGTTTGAATGTTGAAAATAGTGGATAAGTATTTCCTATTCTTCTATGATTAAACTGGTGTTCCTTTTAGAAATGGTTGATTCTTCATTTAAGTGGATCTTTTTCCAGTTTATCTATTCTTTTATCAAGTTTTTCAATTAATTTGTATAATTGAGATACTTCAACTTCCTGGTCTGGATTTGATTGAGAGCTTTTAGTCTTGTTTCTTGTTATATGTCTCTCTTATTATTTATTGTTAATATTATTGTCTTCTTTTTCTTCTTGACTTTGCATCTCTCCATATAAAGTATAACTTCTTCATCTTCTTAAAGGTTTCCTATTGCTACCAGTAGTTGGTGGATCTGATCTTAATATATATTTATTAGTTCTTATATAATAATTTCTACTATTTCTAGTATCTGTTATTGCTGTACTCTGATATTCCATTTCAATGTAGTCATCTGTTTTTTTCTATAACTATTGTATCTCTGGTTTTCTTCTTTTTCAATAAGATCATCTAAATATCTAATTCATATAAGTTGTTTAAGTCAATAGATATTCTACATTGATGCTAATAGTAGTTTTTTGCACTCCATATTAGTTTTTGATTCTCAATTATATTTGTTGTTGAAGTGCCTCTTTCAAATTTTTTTCATTTTTAAAGTATATTACTATATATTCTTCTAATATTAGAGTGATCTTATTTCTTAATATGTAAGAGACTTTTGCTTTTGTTTAATTGAGTGATTCAGATATCAGTTCTATAGATCTTTCCTTAATCCTATATAGTCTTAAGAAGTGATATTTTTTTTCTTTAAGTATTTGGGTTACTTCTTGATCATCCAATTCTTTTTGAACTATTACTGATTTTACTTGATTGGCTTTAATTTTGAGTACCCAATGTTATTTCAATTTGACATTCTCATGATATGCAAAGAGATGGATTCTAAATCTTTTTTGGTAAAAAGCTATATGATATTCATAAATATTGACTATTTCTCCATATTCTTCCATTGCCATTCTGATTGATTGTTTATTATATTTATGTTCTGTATCTATTAATATAATATACTTTAATCTGTTTTTTGCTGAAGAAATGTTTTCTGACTTGAAAAATCTTTTATTTAGAGCATATTTTTGAAAGTTTGGATGTATGCTCCTATCTTGATTCATTCTCTTAATAAAGAAGTTTTCCTTTTCTTTTTTATAAATTGATTCTAAACATTGTACTGCATTCTTCTCTTCATCAATATCAAAAGTGATCCAGTGGTTGCTATTTATGAACTTGATCTTGACAAGGTTCTGTCTCTTGGGAATATTTAGGGCTCCCTTAAGATATTTGATTCCTTCTTCTTTGTTGTCTCCTGATAATGTAGTTTGAAGTACTTTCAATTTGATTGTACCTGTTTATTTGATGAAATAGAAATTGACTATAGAACCTTGTATTCTATTGCATGTATTGTAAGAAATATTTTCTGTAATACAGGTTCCTTGAACTGTTTTCTTGATTGTTTCTGCTTCTACTAGCTCTGTTATACTCCAGTTTTCCATTTCAACTTCTTTAATTGGCTGGATTTTCTCAGTTTCTGTAGAAGTTAATTAATATTCATTGGAATATTAACTGTTTTCCTAAATTTTTTTATATCATAACTTGAAGTATAATTTCCTGTCTTGTTTGTTAACATGTTACATACTTTTTCTTCAAGCATAGGAGCTTCGAGGTTTTGTTTCTTGCTTGTTCTTTTTTTCATAGAGTAGTAATATATCTTCTTAATATCTGTTCTTTTGCCAAGGTTCCAGGATCTATGTTTAATAGAGTGACTAAGATATTGTCTAATATTGAGGTTACTTAGATTGCTTCTATTGGGATAGGTAGTTGATCTCCTGTCTTGTACCTTAGCTTATGTTGAAGTATTTTTGTTTCTCATAGTTCTTATTAGAAATCATAGCTGGTGGTGACATTCTCTAATACTCTAAAAATTTCTTTCTCACGTCTTTTCAAAATTTTAATGATGTTTTGCTTTTTTTGAGTCATATTATTATATGAAATGGATAAACTATTACATATATTAGGTTGTTTTAATGTTTTATTATTTTTATTATTTTTTTTTTTTAACCCGCAGTCAGGTCAGCATAGTGTGTCTTTATTGTATATATGCTAGGTATTTACAAATTATTATGACTTTCACATACTGACTCACTCGTCATCGAAAAGCTATTTCTCTAAATACAACCTAGAAAATAATATTTTGCTCCTTTACTAATTTAGATAAATTCTCTAATTAATAAAATCATTGCCTATAGGTCATTACTATAGATCATTCTAAGTTCTGTCTACAGTTAAAAACTAAACCACTTTATTCTATGACAAACCTAATCCTTAATAATCATCGTATATTTCTTTTTTTTCTATTTCCTCCAGATTCAGATCTTCTGGAAATAATGGCAGTTCTTTTTGGTCCTGTTTGATTTGTTCGTCAGGTCTGGACTTGGGCCTCTTATTTCTTTTGTTTTCTTCTGTAATATTTTGCTTCTTTTCCCATTCTATAACTTTGGCACAACGAGTATTCCAGATCTCCTTTTTAAAGTTTGTTCTCATCTTTTGACAGAGTTTATTGATTATACTCTATGTGTTTGCTGGTGGGATATTGAGCTGCTTTTTGAGATACTTCTTCAAGGAGGTGGTCTTGCTTTCTTCCATATATCCACAGATGGTATTGAAAAAGCCCCTGTCAGATTTCTGGATCTCTTCTAACTATTTGTCTATCCAGTCATTTATTTTAGATTGAACTTCTTTCTTATCTTTTATTTCTTTACCAATGAGTTTCTTTAACTTTTCATTGCCTTTTGCCATAAGTTCTTCCAAGTTTCCCTAGTATCTAAGCATTCAAAAAGATGTCCTAGTATCTCTTCTTGAAGTTCGCATGCTGGGCAAGTGGTTATGATATACACTTCTAGTTTCCTCTTCTTAAGTATCTATAGAACTGGAAATTCATTGTGAATTAAGTTAGATAGGAAGCTTTTGTCTTTATTGGTTTTGAAAGAGGTATCGAAGGTATTGGTAAAATTAAACTGGTTCTAAAAGGTTAACTAGTCTATAATTTTATCATTTTGAATCCAAAGATCCTGGATCCATCTCTGTGTTGTCCAGTCTAGTCCAATCTTTTTCTTATTGAATTTTTTAATAAAGTCTCTGATATCAATTTCTATTGTGTATTCTCCCTATGCTACTATTGTAAGGACTCTTCCTAGTTCTGGTAGCTGATAACAAGTTATTGGATTCTCCTGATCAGCCTGTTTGACAAGTAAGTCTACTTGATTGTTAAAACTGTTGGTTCTGTGGACTTTGACCTTTAGAATTTCCAGATTCAGGTCTTTCTTCTTCACTAGGTTCTTAATCTTATTCCAAAGTAGCTAGTTAGTGATCTTTGTCTATTTTCTTATAGATATCTCTATTTGTGAGCAGATGGATTTCCATACTTTGACTGCAGTATTGCAGTCAGTGTAAATTGTAACTATTGTATTTCAGAGGCTGTATACACTGCAGTGAGAATAGCTAGTATTTTAGCTCTGGTTGCTGATGGCCATGTGGATGCTCCTGCTGAGAACTGTTTAACTATTTTGTTTTCCTCTATCATGATCCAAGCTAAACCCATTTCAGATTCATCATCTATTATTCTTTTTTTATAAGAGCCATTTGTATAGAATATAAGTTGATCAGCTATATTTCTTTTGTTATATCTCAAGATGCGCTTAAGTTCGTCTTTGTGTTCTTCTATTTATATAGCTTTTTCTATTAGTGTGATATCCCAGTCTTCCACTTGAATCTCAACTTTGACTGGTCTGGAAATTAGTAGAGCTGCTATTTACTAAAATACATTTGTCTGCCAGTCTGTAAGGTTTCCTAACAAAAGGATCTGTTTCCTTTTTCTTAGATTGTTATGTCAGTTAAGCTGTGATAGAAGGTGAGTTTGTGACAGGACTACTTCTAATGGCTGTTCTGTATTGTCTGGTTGAAGATGGATATTATTACTAGTAGAATTATATACTAGCTGATATGGGGTAAAATAAGTTTTGTTGTTTATGGATGCTGTCTTTTCCTATATATCTGTTGAAGTATTAGCCTGGACTGCTCAATAAATCTTTCTTCTATCTTGGTTTGTTGGAAATGCCTCAATTTGCATATTATAAACTGTTCATTCAAGCCCATGTAGAGAGTTTCGTAGAAGATCTTGATTTACTGTTATTTTTTCCTTCACTTTTTTGTATCAGGAGGAAACTGGTTCCTTGCATCTGTTATAGAGGATTTGATTGCTCTCTATTTCTTAAGCGTCATTGAGGTAGTGTTGATGAGCTGGTCTAAAAACATGATCTTATGTTTTCGTAGTGATGAAATGATTTTTTCATATTCTCTATCCTCTTGCAGTATATATTTGATTGATAAGATACCTCCTTGATAATCAAATATGCTTTTCCATCTTCAACTTTGAAAAGTGACTTATATACTTTTTGCCAGAGCCAATATTATAACTGCCAGGTTTACTTTTGTCAACTTGTAAGAGTTGATAGGATTGCTTAGAATGTTGCCTGATTCCCAACATTTGATTTGGCTTTGTTTCAGTTTGATTATAGTAACAATACCAGAGACCTCATTATTGTTAAGCTGACAGAAAAGTGCAGATATGTGACTTTCTAGCTATATCTCCCAGATACTTTTGTGGCCATATATTTCTTTGTTGTAAATACAACTGTTTGAAATCATTTCACAGACTAGGGCCTTGTTCTTGAATACTTTCCTAAACATGGTTATGAGATCATTATATGTTTTCTTACTCAGATGTATGTGTTGTATTCTATATTCTATTCTTAAAATCAGGATCCTGTTAATAACATATCGGGCATGTTTTTCTGTCAACTTCTTTTTTATTATTGCCTAAACTACTGTCCTAATCTCTGATTTTATAAGACTAATAGTGTCTTGATTTTTTTGTCTTGGTTCTAGCCAAACACCAAGAAATTTAGCCTAATTCTCCTTATTGATTTCATAGACTATAGTATTCTCTATTTCAGCTTGAACAGTCTTAAAGACTTGTGGGTTTCAGTTAATAGTAAGGAGAATTGACTTCTTTGCATTGATCTGAGAGTTATTTACTATAAAAACTTTTTTGCTTCTTTCAGGATCTTTTCCAGGTCTTCCTTGGATTTGGCAATCCAGGTCATTTCATCCATGTAGGCAATTACTACTTGCCTTAATGAGAGCTTTATCTTCTCTTCAGGTTTACTAAAGTTGGGAGACCATTTTTCTTCCATGGAATAATCCAAATTGCTGTTGTTTTGGATCTTGCATAAAAGTGGATCATAGAAGATTTTTCATAATAATGGAAAGATCATTTCTCTTTAATCTATCCCATTCCCTGCCATTATTGGATTAGATAGTCCATTTGGAAGGATAATACTATAACTTCTGTCTTTGAAGAGGTCTATTATAAGTTTCTTAATAGATATAGAAATTCGAATCTGATTTATGGTCTTTTCAAGCATATACAGGGATATTGTATTATATACCTTTGCAGTATCTTGAAATAGGATCCATAGTTCTTTTTTCTTTTTTCTAGCCTCTTCACAAATATTGTTCAACAGATAGATAGGCTCTGCTGTACTCTCTCCCTGTAGCCTAGCAAAGTTTGGTCTTTTTAAGATTTTATATTGCTTGCAAATAGCTAATAGTTGGTTGGTAAGGATCTTTGTAAAGTATTTTTGAGCTGTTTCCAAGAGGACAATAGGTCTTGTATTGCTCAGATCACATTTCCAAGACTTGGGTTTGGAAATGGGATAGATGTTACTGCTTTTCCATTTCTTAGGTATTCGACTTGTGCTTAAAACTTTATTAAAAAGAAGACATAAAGTTTTTTTTCCTTTGATCCTTAAATGTTTGAGCATTTCATAGCTAATGTATAAGGGACCAGCAGCCTTGTTGTTTGGGAGAGATTGTAAAGTAGCTTCGAGCTCTTCTACTTTGATTTCTTCTGTTAAAGGTGAATACCATATTGGGTCGATCCATTCTTTGGATTGATATTCTTTTTTCCAGGAGGGGTCTAGATTCTCGAAGTTGGTATTTCTTTTTTTGAATACCCTTTTATGATATTCTTCAATCTTGCTTCTGATGGTTTGAGGATTAGTAGCAATGTATTCTTTTTTTTCCTGATTTGTGATCACACTATCTTCATTAAAGCCAATGTTTTTAGACAACACTTCCTTTACTTATGGGCCATAGGACAAGGAAAAG
>CAJVPT010006928.1:0-10562 GCA_910592055.1 Acaulospora colombiana
TAGTCCCCAAAAGTAAAGATCCTCTACCAGAGGAAGGAACTCAAAAAAATGAAAGCCTGAAAGAAATTCTACTCAAAAGTGCTACTTACAGAATGAAGTGGTTGGGTTTTAAGCTTGGTCAGAACAACGGATAATGATCTGCAGTGGTGATCTGCAGGCAATGATGTTAAAGGTTGGAAGGGTATTCACTTGAACCATTAACAGAGTGATAAATCACTCCCAAAGTTGCACTTAGAGTTTTGATATATTAAGACAAAACAGTGACGAGTGAGTTAGGTAAAGTCTTAGTTTTAGCAAATCATTTAAAATGTACAGTATACAAATGTTTAATAAAGCATACGTACCTAGCCTGACTTAAGGTTTAAAAAAAAAAAAAAAAAAGTAATATATTAAATATAAAATAAATTTATATTCTTTTGTATCATATATTTTTCTAAGCCTGATACAAAATTTTCTTTGATATTTTCACCTATATACATATTCAGATTTATACAAAATCTAATATTATATTATGCATTTTTTAATCACTGCTGATAAAATATGCAGTTATCACTAGAAATACTTTCATCAAAATTGATATTCAAATATTGAGGATAAATAAAATATAGCTCTTCACTTCTTGCAAAATTTTTTTAATTTTTTCTTGATCAGCCAAGTACAAATACATTATATATGTTTTAACAAATATAGCAGCTGATATTTTAGTTTTTTGTGAGATTGATTGGATAAATATATGGAATGCTGGTTTTTCTATGATTATAAAAGGGTGTTGATTTATGACAATTCATTAGATAAGATTTTGTTTTACTTTTTCAAGTTTATGTATCTACTATATAAAAAATAAATTTAACATGGTTTTAAATTTAATATATATATTTATACTAGCCACTGTAGTATTAAAAAAATTTTTGATAATAAATATTGAGTAAAAATAAAACTCTTTCCAGGAATTCTCATTTTTTTCAAAAATTTCCTTTTTTGATAATTTTCTTGGAAAAAGTGAACCAGTTCAAACATACAAGAAAAAACAATATATCCTTTGAACCAAGCTACCAAGCACTTTCAACACACATATAACAAGTTACGCAGAAACATCAAGGAAAGAGGTATATACTGCTTTATTAATTTTCTTTTACTTCTCTTTCTTAAAAATTTTAGGAGAAAGAAAAGAGGCTTGTAAACTGATTCACAGTCAGAAAAAAGGAGCCAATATCAACTTCACATAGCTCATAGCCAGACCAGTGCAGGTTAATACCTTTCTTGATACTATAAGAAACCCAAAAAACAACTAAACCCACTCAATAAATCAAGTTGCTCCAGTTACTTAAAGGCCTAGAAGAATATTAAAGTTTCCTAAAAACAAGATAGTTTAAATGTACATACATACATAAACAACATATCTATCCCTTAGCTTGTCATGCAAACACAAGCACATAAAAGTCAGACAAGCAAAATAAGTATACATGTAAAAGAAACAAGCAAAATACACACATATATGTATAACTTATTATCTAAACAAGTTAATCAATACTCTACACAAGCATAACAACAACTCTTAAGTAGAATAGGATCATCAATAAACATATCAAAACAACAAACAAGGTTTTTCTACATTACCTAATTGAAACATATAAACAACAACAATCTCAAAAAGATTTATCTGTGATCTAAAAATAAATCATTGATAAATACAAATAAGCATTCATATGATTTATCAATAGATTTGAGTCAGTAAATATGAATAGAATACAACGTATATTACAAATAATAAATAAATGAGAAGAGAATATAGTAAATATCCTAATCAATTTCTCAAGAAAATATAATAAACATTCTATCCTATGGGTCTCACAACAATTACTACAACTAAGAAATAGTGAACCCAATGGATCAATAGCCCTATCACCTGAAATATATATAATCTTAGATAGTATTATAGCTAAGATATTAGGAGTTGACGTGACAACCTTTTACAAGGAAAGAATTTTAACTCAGCATATCATATATCTCTGGTAACAAGATAAAGGAATAAAAGAAAATCTTTTACAACCCTATATCGAAGACAAATTTATGAAAATTATCAAAAATCCTGTAAACTATACTAAACCAGAGCAACAACTAATGGAGATCATTAAACAAGTAGATAATGAATCAATAGTAGATAATGAAGTAACAAAGACATATGCATAGAAGACAGAAGAGCTTAAATTACAGGAACTTCAAGAAACAATTAAAAGACAATGTATTAGTGAACACAGCTCTTATACTACTAGAAATAGAGATATGACATCATCAATAAATCTATATTTTATAAAAAAGAAAGGAACCTATAGACTAGGAACAATGGCAGCCAATATTTCAGGAGAAACAGAAGATAAAACCAAAGCATACTTAGGCAATATCAACAAACTTCCATAAGAAAAAAGAAGCCTGTTAAGAAAAGAATTCATTAATAAAAATAAGTGAATTGTCTTTTGGGTACAAGAAGAAAAAGACGTTACAAGATATATAGAAAAAGTTAATCAAAAAGAAGACAATTTCACGATTCAATATATAACACCCTTGACTATCTGCAAGAAACAGAAAACAGAAAGAAACTTAGACAAAAAAGTCTTTCAAAAACTTAAAACCAAAGAGGATACTTAGGTCTGACATATATGTCTAATAGATATGAATCGAAAAGTCAATAAGAACCTTATAAAGACACATTTAAAAAGATATGGAGAAGTTCAAAATGTTTATATCTATGAGGTAAACACAAAACCATGGGTGAAGGCTTATATCAAATAGCACAAATATCTCAGCTTAAATTCTGAAGCAATCTGGATAACACCAATTGATATAGAACTATCAAAAGCTATATTCTCTAAGTTCGAGCTCAGTGACAATAAAATCAATCAGATACTAATTGAAAGAAATGATAATTTAACAAGACTCTTGAATACTGACAAATTCCATACTAGTCTGATAGTTAAAGCATTGAATGTTACTCAAGCTAAGGTATGCTATATACTCAAAGATTCTTATATACTCAAGAAGCATAACTTTACAGTAGTCTGCTTCAAAATGAAAGAAAAAAAAGATAAGGCATGCAAACAATATATTTTCTTGCAGGGACATTGCCTCTCTTGAAGTATCAAGCATACTTCCAAAACGAAAAGACAAAATCCTAAAAATAAAAATAGAAATATATGATTTAGGTCAGAAGCATAGAAGTAGACAATGAATCAACATCATATACACAATTAGATAACAAATCTATAGACTCTATTTCTACTTTACCAAGTTATCATAGCTTTAGAAATTAGAGATGAATTAGATACAAAAGTCACAATAGAATGGAATGAGAAAAGAACAAAAAAAGAGAATATCCAACAACAGAAAGCAATAGAGAACCAATTAGGAATTAGTGAATCAACAGATATAGTTTCTTAGAAGATAAAGGGAGACCCGAAATAGAAAGTCCTCAAGATCTTCTTAAAAGTATTTTAGTTAATCTGGAAAGACTACATGCTAGAATAGATTCTTTAGAAGAACAGACAGTCTTTAGAAGATCAAGACTAAGTAATAAAGAAGCAAACCACTCCTAAAGGCACACTAGTCCTTTATAACAATCAAGAGGAGCAAGAGCCCTCTGCCTCCTCATCAAAAACTATAGACATGGATAATAAATGAACCTTAATAAACAATAATGAGTTGAAAGAAATGGGGTATTTAGATATCTTAACATTTTTATAAGATAAGTGAAAAGATTTTATAAATAACAATAGTAGATACAAACTATTTAAGAAAATCCAGGAAGAAGATAATATAGATAAAAGGGTGATTAAAATCAGCATATATAATATCAGAGGGATCACAGATATAACAAAACAACAAAACCTGATTAAAGAGATACTAGAACAAAGAATAGACATATTGAGGTTATACAAAACAAAACTAACACAAGTCAATACACAGTGGGCATTCAACAATTAAAAAAGATTATAAACACTTTCATAGTACCAACAAAGATACATCATTTGGAGCAGGGGTTAGTCTCTTAATTAGAAGAGATTTGGAAAAAAAGGTTGTATCAGTAGAAAAAGAAGAAGGATACATTATTGTTGCCAACATGTTTATGAAAAGAAAGAAGATCTGTATTATACAAATCTATATTCCTTCTGATAAACCAAGGTGTAAAATGGTACAGAATAAGATAACCAATCTTATTAAAAGAATATATGGACAAGGCTTTCACATAATAGTAATGGGAGACTTTAATGTAGCCTATAATCCATTTGAGGATAGAAAGTCTTCTTTCAAAGCAAGCTATAGATTATCATGGTGACCTGAAATCTCATTATTTAACTTTCTTGATAAATGGGACTTTATCAATATGCAAGCCACATGAGAAGATAAAGAGAAAACTCCAACAAGGAAAAATCTAACAAGTAGTAGTAGAATAGATTATATATGGACTTCTTTTAGTTTAACAAATTATTTACTACTCCAATTTGATAATTAAGACATGGAAGATGTTACGGGAAGTGACCACATCATGCTTCCAATAACACTACATAACAAAGATTTTTTCATAAGAAGCAGAATTACAAAATCTTTACAAATATATCAAGGAGAATTGATATAAAGAAAACATCTCCATCACAATGGCAAGCCTTTCGAAAAAGTATAGATCACAAATTTAAAACATTATTAGAACCTTTGCTTCAAAAAAACCCCAATCAGGATGAAAAAAAGGATCAGGCAAACAAACTGTGAGAAACTTTTGAGAAACTGTTATGTAAAGCAGCCTTTAACAAACTGACAACAAAGAAAATACTCTAGTCAAAAAAAAAAACATTATATACACAGTGCCAAATTTATTAGCTATAAAAAAGTACTACAACTTAAAGGACTTTACAACAAAGCAGAAATATCAAAATAAATTAATAAGCTACAGGCCCTTAGTTTAGTTATAGAAAAACATAATAGTACCCACAATCCAAATCATCAAATCAAAAATTATTGCATCCAGTATAGTATCTCTAATATACTATAGAAATCTTTGAAAAAAGATATTCAAGATACTATAGAAGGTCTCAAATTTATATGTCAAAGATTGAAAGCCAAAAAAATAAGAGATAATATTAAAACTGCTCTGGAACAGAGATGTTATGATTTGAGAAGCAATCAAAAATGAATGATCATCTCCTTAATCAACTGAACAAAAAGTAAAATAGTATTAGATAGAGTTAAGATTAAACAGAGAAATAATGAATATATTACAACACAAAAAGATGAAATAGTAAAGGAAATAAGATGGTATTACTATAAAGCCTTTAGAAAAAGAAATGCTAGTTACAACAGTTTACCATAAGAGTGAAAAGAAGAGTATAAACTAAGAGAATATATCCAAACAGCTTGATATGACAAACTACTCAAATCAATTTCACAGGAAAAACTAAGTGAAACACTAAGGACACTTCCCAACAACAAAGCTCCAGGAAAATCTCAAATCAGTTATTAAATGCTGAAAAAGTTAAGCCAAGAAGGAAAAAATTTCTTAAGAAGAATGTTAAATAACTTCTTAAGATGGAAGTCACTTCAAAACAATGAATACAAAATCATATATATCCTATAGTCAAACCAAAACCTTGGGGTTGTGAATTCTCAAATACCAGACCTATCATCTTACTAGAGGTCACAAGAAAGTGTTTCACCAAAATTCTTATCAATAGAATGAGGAATATTTGTAAAACTAATAATATTCTCAAAGGTCTGAACTATGCAGGGTTGCCAGAAAAAAGTATAGCAGAACTAATTCAAATTCTCAACAACATTTGTAAAGATATCAGAGAAAACAAAAAGGAACTGTGAATACTTTTTCATGATACTGTAAAAGTATATGATACAATTAATCTAGACATGCTAATAAAAGCAATGGAAAGAATCAAAGCTCCATAAAGCTTCATAAAGATCATAATGAGTCTCTTTAAAAATAGAGAATTCCATGTTATATTTGAAAATAATCTCACAGAATTAATAGTAGCTGGAGACAGAATTGATTAAGAGGAAACTATCTCACCTTTATTCTGGAGAATTTTCTATTATTCTCTTCTTTGCAAAATTCAGAATGATACATAAAGAGAGTACAAAATATCAGTGACATGGAATCCTGATCTAAAAAAACAGACTACAAGAAGGCTATAATTAAGACACATAGCTATAATCTTTATGGATGATACAACATGAATAGCAAGATCTAAGGAAAATATAGAAATGATCCTAAAAACTGTAAAAATCTTCTACAAAGCCCATTATTCACAAATAAATAATAATAAATCAGTTCTGGTTACTATTAATAATTCTAATTGCTATCTGGAAGAGGTGAAAATAGGTACAAAATAAGAAGTGGTCAAAGAGCTCGATAGAACAAAACAGGCTAGATTCTTAGGAATTTGGATGGGTAATCAAAAAACAGCAATAGAGCTTAAAGAATGAATGCTTAAAAAGATTAACATAATCATGAAAGCCCTTAAATATAAGAAGATGATGGACAAACAAGCTCTCTATATTCTGAATAGAGTATTAATATCTAGAATAGAATTCAAAATACAATATAGTATATTATCCTGGAAAATATGCAATACCTTGACAATGGCATATAGAAAACTTTTCAAAAATAAGAGTGGTTTGTGCAGATCTATGCCAAATAGTGTAATTCACCATCCAAAGATCCATAATTTGAAAAGTATTTAGATACTATAAAGAGAAAGTCAAGTAACAGGACTTTGCAATAGACTAAATGATCCTGGATCAGTAGGAATCATATCAATTATTAGACTCAAACAAACACAGATCAAAAATTGGAAATTGCTCAATTTATTAATCTGCAAATTCTTAAGTTACTTAACAGATAAAGGCAATTTCACACTCCAAATGATCAGAATTGCTAAAGATATGGGAATAATGTTTTATAGTTAAAAATGGTAAGGTATCTTTGAATGGAAAAAAGGAAATATTTGGATCGGAGAATATCTTACATCAGAAGAATATAAAAAAGCTATACCATTACTCAGAAACAATTAACTGATATATCTGAACCAGCTAATCGATTAGAAAACCAAAAATATAAGAGACTGGCGAAAGCTTCAGCTTCTGTAAGATACAAGTAAAGGATCTATACCAGAATAGTTCCAAATTATAACCAAAAATCTCTCAGAAGAATAACTAAAGCAGCTCATAAGATCTTGGAAAGAAAATTATATAAAATGGGAACCAGAATATCCCAAAATAGAACCCAATTGAGACAAGTAGAAAAAATTATGGTAGTTATAAGAAGCAAAAGAAATCAAGTAACTTGGGGAAAATTAAAACAAGAAAAAGAGAAAAACATTATAATAGTGGAATACTTTGTTTGTTGTAGTACCAATAATGACCAGGAAACTAATTTACAAAAATGCTCAGGATGTTCGGAAGGCATAATACTAAATGGTGACTGCATTATAGAAAGAGAAATAAAAGAAATAAATATAGTACCATACCTTAACATGAGAAAGTCCACTAGAAGAATATAAGATTTAAAAATTCCCAATTTCAGGTCAGCACTTGAAAAAAGGATTAAAGAAGTGATTTACAAAGACCAAAGCCCTTTCAAGATCCAAAACGATAGAATAAATCATGCAGACATTGAAACCTGGAAAAAATCTATTATTAGAGAAAATATTAAAGAAGGCATATATCAAGATTATCTAATAACTATACTTCAACGTAATCTCGAATCTAAAGAAAAACTAATCTTCTATTTTGATGAATCATTTATTAATCATGGTAAAGAAGAAATGAAGATGGAAATAGCTTGGATTCAGATCAGTAAGGATAGAAGGGAAAGCAAGTTCCAAACAGAAATAGACAAATAGCCCTCATCTATAAGAGCAGAATTAGTAGCAATTATAACAATACTCTTAGTAATTCCAATTAAAAGCATGATGGAGATTTTTACAGATAGTCAGGCATGCATTTCCAAGCGAAAATCTTTAGAAAAGGAAGATCCAAGAAGGACACACAAGAGATGACTCAAAGAAAAAAACTGATCCCTCTGGGCATGCATAGTAGAACTAATAAAGAAAAAAAATATAGATTTAAAGCTCATAAAAATTAAAGCATACTCAAATGATCCTTATAATAAAGAAGCAGATATCTTAGCTAAAGAAGCACTAAAATTTTTATCGATTGAATAAAAAGATCTCACCTTACGCAAAATTATTACTGAAATCAAGTGGCAAGGAATGACTCTAAATGATTCAATTAGACAGTTTATTAAAAATATTAATAATAAGACAATAGTCTATCAGTGAACACAACAAAACAGAACTGAGAAAAAATGGAGTCAGCAGATTTCAGAACACCAGGCTCATACATGGGATCTAGTATGAAAAAGAGTTAAAGATGGGTATGCGTGGAATACATCTTTTAAACAATTCTAACAAAGAAGCTTTCTAATTAAACTAGCCAATGACGAGCTATCAATACTAAGCAAGTTGCCTATAAGAAAACCGAACCTATATAAACAAGTGAGATATATTGTATATAGCCAACAAGACAAAACTATAGAACATTTGCTAGAATGCTTAGTCTATAAGAACCAACTAAATAAGGTATGGAATAAAGGAGTAGATGGAATTATTAGAGACTTTAAAGAGCTACTAATGGAAAGAAAGAGAGAATTTGAAGAGAAAAATTCTAGATTAATCATCAATAATCAAGAAGAGATATAAAAATTTAACAAGCAGATTTCTAAAGTAGTAGAACAGGCTTCTAAAACTAGCCAGGATATGTTTCTGTACTGGTCTTATAAGAGCAGATGTTATCCTAGAAATAGCAGATCTAAAATGTCAAGGTAAATGCATAGGAAGAATAGTAAGAAAATAGATATTAAAAATATAAAGAAAAGTCTGTAATCAAGCCCGAAAAGAAGTCTGGAACAAGAGATGCGAAAAGGTAATTGAGTGAAAAAAAATACAAGAAATTGGCAAAGAGAACAAGACAAGAAGACCTCTATGTTTTTCAAGTCAAAAAAGTATACTTCTGAAGACAAAAGAGCCACTACCTGAAGAAGGAAACCTTGAAGATAAAAGTCTCTGAAAAATTCTAACAAAAAGAGTGGAGTATGGAATGAAATGGTTGGGTTTTAGGCTCTATTAGAACCTCATAGAGTGATCTGCAGTAGTGACCTGCAGGCAATGAAGTTAACAGTTGGAAGGGTCTTTATCTGAATTGTTAATGGAGCGATAAATCTCTCCCGAAGTTGCACTTAGAGTTTTAATAATTTTTAAAATAGAGACAAGTGAGTTAGGTAGAGACTTAGCTTTAGTGATACATTCACTAATATAAAGTATACATATGTTTAATAAAGCACATATACCTAGCTTGACAGAGGAAAAAAAAAAATTAAAAAAATATTTGATTAAAGGTTTATTGGAATATAGATTTATTATTATCAGGTGATTTTTTTCTAGGTGTTTTAAAAGATTAGAGGTGTTGCCTTTACTACAAGTATATTTGATGTTGTAATAATTGCAGAAAACCTTTTTACTTTTATTAAAATTGAAATCCTTTGTAAAATAGTTTTACACTTTATTTCTATAATTTATTTTATTACTCGATAATGTCTTTATAAAACTATTTGTAGCAATATTATTGGTATCACTCAATTCATAACTATCTAAACTGAAACTTTTATTATTTATTTTATTGAAATTATTGAAAGAACTATCATATTCTATTTTATTTTTGATATAAATAATACCAGTAATATTGCAATAAGAAAATATCATAAAAATATCACAAAATTTTAAAAAAACATGTAAAGGTGTTAAAGAAATATAAAAAAAAAATTTTAGGTTTTTTTTTTTTAATTATCTTAAATAACTTCATTTAAATATGGTTAAATTGTCAAATTTTATTTGAACCTGGCTAGATTTTAAAACTTGAAATCTAATTGGTTTCAAAATTTAGAATCCGATCAGATCAGATTACAAAATTTGAAATCTATATCTGATTTGAATACAAATGGATCAAAAAATTTAAAATCTGATCCAATTTGTTCAGATAAAATCCATGAATCATTTAGTTTCAGATAAAAATTACGATCCCTAGATATATAACACAATTATTTCCTATATTATAGATGAAGCAAAAGAGAGAGAAAGAATTAACTTATATATAAAAGAACTTGTGCACTAATAGAAATAATCAAACATGTCTATAACATAACAAATTTAGCCAGATACAATACTGAAAAAACAAAACAAGCTTCCAATAGGTTTGAAAACTAGAAGGTACAGTATCCTTGATATAGAACTAAGCTTTTAGTAAGTAACAAGATAGGAGTAAAAGACAAGATAGGTTCCACAAATAAGAAGAATTATAAATTAATAACTTACAGTTACTTCCAAAAGTTTGAGTCCACTTACTATATTTTTATTATAAATTTCAACTTTAACAATTTTTAAATCCTTAATTATACAATCAAAAATTATAAAATTCATATATATTATATCTTAATACTAGTTTTATTT